>JZKD02S1615596.1:36696-57738 GCA_000966675.3 Picea glauca
AGTTCTATTTATCATATATACAATATGTATAAATCACGAGTTTTAATCTGAACTCATAAAAATTGAATGTAAAATGGTTCTTTTAATGACAGTAATAAAGAAAGCAAAAGTACTACTTGTTTTTGGTTTGTTTTTTTAATCTATATGCATTCATAAGATCAAATATTAAACTACTATTTAAACAGAAAAATATAGACAGTGGAAGTTATATTATATACAAGAACCTCTATAATAAGAAAGTAAATGAAATAAAAGAACAGACTAACCTATTAATGCATCCAATGTCTGTACAATAGAGAATATCCAGCCACCTTATCCGAGAAGTAAACCTGCAACGAATCTTAAGATTGCTCCGAATAAATGCGAAACAATATGATGGAAACTGAGTTTTGATAATAGAACGTATAATGGAGACATTCACAATGATCTTATGATTTACAAGTAACTACAGTGAGATAAATCTTCTTGTAAGAACTTGTATTTAAACATTCAACAGAAAATTAGAGATAAATCTCATAATTTGAATTGAATCGATGATCACCCTATATTGTATCTGAAACATGACATATGGAAAACATGTAAAAATGAATTATCTCAACTCATAATAAATAATGAAGACAAAAGCAATTACCATCTATTATCACATTGAAATAAACATAACTTGAACTAAAAAATCTTACACAAAAGCTAAAGCTGTAATATGCATTCTGTTCCATTCAAGTCTATGTGTAATTGTCCATACTCCAGCCCCATGCCGAGATGCCTTTGTTTACAAAATGATAGGTTTATAAAGGTCTCAAGAAAGATAACTGTTTCTATTCCTGAGATCAAATATTTGTTTCAAAAAATAAAGGGGGATGCAACCACCTTGATCCTACTAAATCCTAAAAAACTAACAACAGTTCATTTCTGTTCATTCAAAATACATCATAGATATGACTGGAAGGTCTTAAGAGTGCCTTAGATCAATTTTGAAATCATGGACCCCTGAATATCCTGAAAGAAAAGGAAAATAGAAAGATTTCAGATATGTTTTCTGTCATTAATTTACACAATTCAAATTAACATAACTGGCTATAGAATCTTGCGATTCTGTAGCTAGTTATTTTAGAAAATGAAATCTCATTTTATTTAATGAATAAAACAGACTAATTTAATAATGAAATATAGTTTATTCAACAAACCAAATAATCTAACTTAAGAATGAAAACAAACATGCTATTAATTTAAGAGATCATACCTCTAACCATGGAATCAAATCGTATCATGAAACCTTGGAATTTACAATGGTTGTAGCAGCCTCAACATTTTTAAATATCACATGACCTGTGGTCTTCAAACATTTTTCCTTGCCTTGAATAACTGACTCGAGCCTCAAGTTTTCGCTCGTTAAAACATCGACCTGATCTTTTAAAGCCTTAACCCGTGACTGTAGAACTGGGATATCAGTATAATACCTATCAATCCATGATAGACAGACCTCACACTTTGACTGTGTGGGGGTTGCATTAAAACAAACAAGATTGTGGACCGGAGCACCCTCCATACGAATAGTAGATTCATTGCAAATCTTGACACCAGGAAACTCTGGATTGTCTTTCAAACAGGGAGGTAAATTATCGACAAAGTTATAGGGTCGATCAGGGTGTGGCTCAGATGACTGAAAGTCTTCTGCAGCGAGAAACCTCTCGATTTCAGAGTCTGAGCTTTCGTGCACTTCGATCATATTGATTAAACTCGGATGAGAATTCGATTTGTTACAAAGTCTCCTAGAAATTATCCTGCCATCCCTTTTGTTCTTAAAATTGATATCAAGATTGCCCTTGGATCTCTTTCCTGCAGGTTTCTTTACATTTTTAACACAGTCGTTTGGATGTGTACTCTGCTGACATGCCTGTTCAATGACCTTGGGATCGATCAAGGGTTCGCTTTTAGGGGAAGAGACACACATCTGGGGAGATGAAAGAGATGCCGTCGGGTGGACAAGGGTCTCCTCAATCACGAGCTTATCTACCTCCCCCATATTAGGGTTACTATAGCCATTCCGGGTTAGGAACAAATCCTAGCTGTCATTCTGTGATTCTAATTGATGTATGAGTAGGATTTTAACTAGGCCATGATGAAAAATGCTAGAGTCTGACCGGTGTTTCTTGTATCTTTTCCCCATTTTATAAAGACTCATGAGTAAGTAATATGGCATATTCAAAGGGAAACCCATAAAACTCATAAGAAAACGCAAATGGTACAAAAATACAAGCCTGAAACGTCCCTCACATGTAACAAATTGCTTTACCACAACAAGCAAATCATGCCACTGAGATTTTAGGAATGAAATGGGCATACCTTTATCACAGCTTGTTATTTTTTGAGATGTAAACAACAGGGTCCAAGGAAATTCTTCCACTTTTGTGTTTTTAAACCATCTTTGACCGCTTGATGGAAACCCTGTGGCTTGACTCAGGAACTCCTTGGTAACCTCTAGTTGCACAACACCAACTTTTGCTCTACAACCATCAAAGGAAAATGCGAATTCTTGTGCAACCTTTAAATTGAAACCCTGAAACTTCCTAATGAAAACGAGCCAGCCACTTCTCTTCAAATCTCCTCTGGCATCGTCGTATAAGAGCAGGGTTTGGATATCGTTTGGTTCAATTCTCACGACAGGAGCCATACTGGACGGGAGGGTAATAAAACAAACAAAACATACAGGGATGGTTTGTGAAAAAAAAACAGATTCATAACCCCGAGCCCAATAATGAATGCTGTAAATACTCATACGATGGGATGGACGTTTAATTGGAATGCACACGAAGAAGGTTTATGAAGCCCAAGGCCATCCTTAGAAATGATGGCAGTCTGCAAATCGTATTCCACCTTTACATTTAGTATGAGCTAAGACCAAAACATTAAAATGAAAAATAAGTGCACGCATCATGGGTTTGATCACAAAGTTTGGGTAAGTCAAAAATTGAAAAATCAAAAGTTTTGCAAAAGAAACGTAGCCAAGAATCAAACCAAAACCATACAAAAAATCAAATTGTGGGGGTCCTTTGCTCATAAAACCATCAATCTCTTAAGGATGCTTGGAATTAAAAGGATCAAATCAAAGAGAGTAACATCTTCATGGAAAGGAATCAAAACTCCATAATAAACTATATGAACAATTTTCCTTCAATGAAATTTTAAAACATAATGGTAATCACAGTCGCAAGTTTTCATGCTTCCAGTCATGAAAACAAAGCATGAATAGACAATAGGGAAAAGCGACAACTTACAACTGTCATTTCGAAAACTGCTCATGAAGAGTGATACAAATTCATGACCCTAGTTAAGAAGCTATACAAATCGTTTAATTGACATAAAAAGTTAAGAAAAACATTGAGCTGCCAACAAACTGTAAAATACAGTGGAAAACAAGCTTGCTGGAATGGTGGTGGCTTATCTTTGAGAAGAGATGTGATGGCTGCACTCATTCGCAAGAACATGAGTACAATGAGGTTCTGAAGGATTTTTTACAATAAATATGAATTGAAAAACCCTATATATCCAAAAACCTAAGCCTGGGAAATGAAGCGCCAAAATTCATGTGGGCCCCGTTGGGGTAAGTTAGTACATTAACTTCCTGGGGTCGTAACTTTTGCATACGATCTTCGTTTAGGGCACACGATAGTTCTTTGGAAAGGTATTGATGAGGAGATTCATTTAGGGGGATAAATCAGAGCCTTTGACTAATATTAAGATGCCTTATCATGAAAAAAAATCGTTTAGGCCCTCAAACTGGCCCCCAAAGTTAAAAACTGCTAAAAATAGTAAATTGCCAAAATTGCCAGAAAATTGTTTTGGGCCAGTTGGAGAAGGTGGGTGGCCACTGATATCCACCTAGATCATTCCTCCCTCCTTAGGAAGAAATGGTATCCATTACATTGAGTTCCCCCATCAGACGAGGAAATTTTTGCTGAAACTGTAAAATGCAACGGAAAACAAGCTTGCTGGAATGGTGGCGGCTTATCTCTGAGAAGCGATGTGACGACTATGCTCTTTCGCAAGAAGATGCGTAAAATGAGGCTCTGAAGAAATTTTTACAATAAATATGAATTCCAAAACCCTATAAATCCAAAAACCTAACCCTGGGAGATGAAGCACCAAAATTCATGTGGGCCCTGTTGGGGTAAGTTAGTACATTAACTTCCCAGGGTTGTAACTTTTGCATACTATCTTCGTTTAGGGCGCACGATAGCTCATTGGAAAGGTATTGACAAAGAGATTCATTTAGGGGGATTAATGAGAGCCTTTGGCTACCATTGAGAGACCTAATAGTGAAAAAACGTTGTTTAGGCCCTTAAACTGGTCCCTGAAGTTAAAAACTGTTAAAAATAGTAAATTGCCAAAATTACCAGAAAATTGTTTTGGGCTAGTTGGAGAAGGTGGGTGACCACTGATATCCAACTAGATCAATCCTCCCTACTTAGGAAGCAATTATCTCCATTGCGTTGATTTCTCCTACCAGATGAGAAAATTTCTGCTGAAACTATAAAATGCAACATAAAACAAGCTTGCTAGAATGGTGTCAGCTTATCTCTGAGAAGAGATGTGACGATTGCGCTCATTCGCAAGAAGATAAGTACAATTAGATTCTAAAGGAATTTTTATAATAAATATGAATGACAAAACCCTAGACATCCAAAAACCTAACATTGGGAGATGAAGCGCCAAAATTCATGTGGGCCCCGTTGGGGTAAGGTAGTACATTAACTTCCCGTAGTCGTATCATTGGCATATGATCTCCATTTAGGGCACATGATAGCTCGTTGGAAAGGTATTGAATAGGAGTTCATTTAGGGGGCTCAATCAAAGCCTTTGGCTATCACTAAGAGGCTTGAGCATGAAAAAACGTAGTTAAAGCTGTCAAACTCACTCCCGAAGTTAAAAACTGCTAAAAATAGAAAATTGCTTTGGGCTAGTTGGAGAAGGTGGGTGGCCATTGATATCCACTTGGATTAGTCCTCCCTCCTTAGGAATAAATTTTATCCATTGCTTTTATTTCCCCCATCATATGAGGAAATTTCTGCTGAAACTGTAAAATGCAGCGGAAAACAAACTTGTTGGAATGATGGCGGCTTATCTATGAGAAGAGATGTGACGGGTTCACTCATTCGCAAGAAGATGAGTACAATGATTCTATTAAGGAATTTTTACAATAAATATGAATTTCAAAACCCTAGACATCCAAAAAATTAACCCTGGGAGATGAAGCGCCAAAAGTCATGTGGGCCCCATTGGGGTAAGTTAGTACATTAACTTACCAGGGTTGTAACTTTTTCATACGATCTCTCTTTAGGGCGCACGATAGCTCGTTGGAAAGGTATTGATGAGGAGATTCATTTAGGGGGATCAATTAGAGCCTTTGAATATCATTGAGATTCTTTAGTGTGAAAAAATGTTGTTTAGGCCCTCAAACTGGCCCTGGAAGTTAAAAACTGCTAAAAATAGTAAATTGCCAAAATTGCCAGAAAATTGTTTTGGGCCAGTTGGAGGAGGTGGGTGGCCACTGATATCCCCCTGGATCAATCCTCCCTCCTTAGGAAGCAATGGTATCCAATGCGTTGAGTCCCCCCATCAGATGAGGAAATTTCTGCTGAAACTGTAAAATGCAACGAAAAATGTAACATACCCACTACCTAAAGTCCAAATTTTTCGTTTAATTCTTAACAATGAGAATCCCCGAAGCTTGCAGCAGAAAAATGCCAATCCCAATCCACGGTTATTTCATTCACCTATACGGATTTCTTCACCTAACTGTGGTCTTTCCCTGATGACAATTTCAGGTTTTCGGGGTTTCATCCTTTCTAATGTCGAGGGTTCCTATACTCTCGATTTCCCAATCTCCGATGAGCTCTCTTCTGGCCTTAGCCCCTCCTGGCTATGCCCTGGTCCACATGACCGTGCTCACGAGACCGCAGCCTTATATTTTTCTTTTCGTCGGGGTTTCGGGCTTTCTAATGCCAAAATACATATGCCCTTTGAATCCGTGATCCTCCGATTCTCAATGCACTCCAACTACTGCTAGTCCCCTTGGGATAGTCTTTCAGGTCCATACAATTTCCCTCCATGTGACCGCAACCTTACCTCCTCATCGGGGTTTTGACACTCGTGATGTCCCAACAATTTGGTTTACTGATCCCCGATTCCCGATATGCTCCTCTGCCGCCTTAGCCTCCCGAGCTAAGACTTTAGTCCATGTGACCTCTATCTTACAAGACTGCAGCCTTGTTCCCCCATCGGGGTTTCGGACTTTCCAATGTCGAAATGAAAATGTCCCCAGGACTCGCGATTTCTCGATTCCCGACGCGCCCTTTACGCGCTAGCTTTCTTGGCTAGGCCCCTAGCTCACATGACCACTATCCTTGTGACTGCAGTCTTATCCCTTGTCGGGGCTACAGGTTTTCGATGCCAAAATGCATTGGCTCATGGGATTCCTGATCCCTCGAATCTTGACTTCCCATTGTGTTGACAGTTGGCCCTCACAATGGCACTTCCTACTTCTCTAATATACTGACAGCTGGCTTCCACTCATCGGGGTTTCGAGCGTCGCGATTCCAAAATGTATAAACAAATTGTCACCAGAATTCTCGATATCCCGATAACACAAACGCCAATCAACACTTCCTATCGGGACTTTCCCTAACGACGCCGATTTCTTCCATGCGTACTCTTCTGATGGACGGTCCCGATTTCTCCAGGGTTTCAAGACTTATATTGTCCCAGTTCTCACAGCCTTGGGAACTCCAATTTCTCGATGCCGAATATCCCGACTCTCTACGGATGTCTGACACCTATCTCCCTAAACGGACGGCTCAGATTTTGCCGGGGTTTTCACTTTGGACTTCCCCGACCTCCTGTCCACGGGAAGGTCGATATCCCAACTCCCGATAGTAAACCTCGATCTTCACCACGTGTATTCTCAAACGGACGGTCCAGATCTTCCCGACGTTTCGAGACTTAAAGTGTCTCGATCTTCTTGTCCTTGAGAGTCCCGATATGTCGATGGCTGGACTCCCGATGGTAACCCTCGGAAAACTCCGGTCCGATCCGACGGCTGATGGGTAATTGGACCAAGATCTAACGGTCTATATCCATTCTTCCTGTGCACACTCCAGAGACTAAAATCTGAGTATCTTAGCTCAATCCAATGACCGACGAGATTTTTGAATGAGACCCAACGGCTCAGATTGTTCCTCCTTGTGTATTCCTCCACTACTTCGTGGATGGGGAAGGATCAACGGTCCAAATGTTCTCATGGACCCTGGGGAAACCTACGATCCCGATTTCCTCGCTATTCACGAAGATAGAGGAAAAAGGGCAAGAGGTGTAACGCTCTTGCTACTTCGTCAATCTGATGGTCGTGAACGACCATGGTTCTTTCAACAGGATATCTTCCGTCGATTCATTACTTATCCCTATGCTACTACTTCAAATTCTTAAGAGGGTCATTCTTCTTCGTACAGGGTTATTAAGACTTGCGCGTCCAAGTCCCTTTTCTGGGTTCTTGGTGAACCTTTCTAAGAAGAGAATCTCTGTGAAGAGATATAATCCAGGGCATTCATGGAAATAGACAAAGGGAAACA
Organism: Picea glauca; assembly: GCA_000966675.3. Lineage (NCBI taxonomy): Eukaryota > Viridiplantae > Streptophyta > Pinopsida > Pinales > Pinaceae > Picea > Picea glauca. The sequence goes on from JZKD02S1615596.1 coordinate 44,322, forward strand.
AACTCCTGAAGATGGACTGGAAGTCTTACTTGGTTCAGCTCATGCATAATCAAATCCATTTATCGACATAAGTCATGCATGGTTTCCTCTGTTATAAGCATATATCTATTCATTCTTATCAAACACTGCACATACATTCTAACACTAAAATCATTCACAATTTCACAGTTCTATGAGCATATATATACACATATCAGTCTATGAATTTCAAGATGCAATATATAAAAAAAACACTTATCAGGAATGACACTAGAAGTATGGGCAACTGCTGAGAGGGCTGCTAATTTCCACCCAACCGTAGGCTTAGCGACTCCCAACGGATTTACCACTAGCCACCCTCGAGCTGAGACCACGATGCTCTGAGACTGCATCTCTATGTCTGCCAGTGACTAGGAGCGAAGGTTGCAATCCTTCCTCTCTGCTATCACTCACTCTGCGTAAAATTTCCAGAGTTCCCCTCACGTCTACCCTTCCAATCGCTTCTTCCATACGCCTTATCCTCTCGTGAGGTTGCGTGTGGCACGATTACCCTCGCACCGATTAGGCCTGACGACTCTACGGATGGGCGGTTCACCATCCCATCCCTCATCAAGCCATCCACCTACTAGCCTGCGAGGCATTAAATTTCAGGGCCAGCGAGCCGCTTTTGGTTCTCTGGGCCAGTGGAGTCCAAATACGGTATTTAATTCTCAGTGGAAGTTAACGCCACCTTTTTAGGGGCCTTCCACCGCCATCGTGGTCTCTTTTTCTGCACATCCCCTTATTAGCAGTCCTGCAATAAACTCAAAATATAATTCACATTCATTGACCTCTTCCTCAAGGTCCATTTACATCACATATTCACATTTATGAGTTTGCCATAGTCCTTGGCCAGTCCAGTTATATTTACAAGCTGGGGGAAACAGGGTGTTACAAAAAACAAGCTTGTTGGAATGGTGGCGGCTTATCTCTGAGAAGAGATGTGATGGTGGAGCTCATTCGCAAGAAGATGAGTACAATGAGGCTCTGAAGGCATTTTTATAATAAATATGAATTCCGAAAACCTAACCCTGGGAGATGAAGCACCAAAATAAATGTGGGCCCTGTTGGGGTAAGTTAGTACATTAACTTCCCGATGTCGTAACTTTTGCATACGATCTCCGTTTAGGGGGAACAATAGCTCGTTGGAAATATATTGATGAGGATATTCATTTATGGGGCTCAATAAGAGTCTTCAACTATTATTGAGAAGTATAATCATGAAAAAACGTCGTTTAGGCCCTCAAACTGGCCCCCAAAGTTAAAAACTTCTAAAAATAGTAAATTGCCAAAATTGCCAGAAAATTGTTTTGGGTTAGTTGGAGAAGGTGGGTGGCCACTGATATCCACCTGAATCAATTCTCCCTCCTTATGAATCAATGGTATCCATTGCGTTTATTTCCCCCATCAGATGAGGAAATTTATGCTGAAACTATAAAATGCAGCAGAAATCAAGCTTGTTGGAATGGTGGTGGCTTATCTCTGAGAAGAGATTTGACGGCTACGCTCATTCGCAAGAAGATGAGTACAATGAGGCTACGAAGGAATTTTTACAATAAATATGAATTTCAAACCCCTATACATCCAAAAACCTAACCCTAGGAGATGAAGCACCAAAATTCACGTGGGCCCCGTTGGGGGTAAGTTAGTACATTAATTTCCCAGGGTCGTAACTTTTGCATAAGATCTCTGTTTAGGGCGCACAATAGATCATTGGAAAGGTATTGATGAGGATATTCATTTAGGGGGCCGAATGAGATATTTTGTTTAACATTGAGAGACCTTATCATGAAAAACGTCATTTAGGCCTTCAAACTAGCCCCCAAAGTTAAAAACTACTAAAAATAGTAAATTGCCAAAATTGCCAGAAAATTGTTTTGGGCCAGTTGGAGAAGGTGGGTGGCCACTGATATCCACCTGGATCAATCCTCCCTCCTTAGGAATCAATGGTATCCATTTCGTTTAGTTCCCCCATCATATGAGGAAATTTATGCTGAAATTGTAAAATACAGCGAAAAACAAGCTTGTTGGAATGGTGGCAGCTTATCTCTTAGAAGAGATGTGATGACTGAGCTCATTCACAAGAATATGAGTACAATGAGGCTCTGAAGGAATTTTTACAATAATTATGAATGTCAAAACCCTAGACATCAAAAAACCTAACCCTGGGAGATGAAGCACCAAAATTCATGTGGGCCCCGTTGGGGTAAGTTAGTACATTAACATGCCGGGGTTGTAAGTTTTGCATACAATTTCTGTTTAGGGTGCACGATAGCTCGTTGGAAAGGTATTGACGAGGAGATTCATTTAGGAGGCTCAATCAAAGCATTGCATTAATATTTCGAGGTCTGATCATGAAAAAATGTCATTTAGGCCCTCGAAGTTAAAAAATGCTAAAAATCGTAAATTGCCAAAATTGTGAGAAAATAGTTTTGGGCCAGGTTGAGAAGGTGGGTGGCCACCGATATCCACATGGATCAATCCTGCCTCCTTAGGAAGAAATGGTTTCCATTACGTTTATTTCCCCCATCAGATGAGGAAATTTCTGCTGAAACTGTAAAATGCAGTGGAAAACAAGCTTGCTGGAATGGTGGCGACTTATCTTTGAGAAGAGATGTGACGATTGTGCTCATTCGCAAGAAGATGAGTACAATGAAGCTCTGAAGGAATTTTTACAATAAATATGAATATCAAAACCCTAGACATCCAAAAACCTAACCTTGGGAGATGAATCACCAAAAGTCATGTGGGCCCCGTTGGGGTAAGTTAGTACATTAACTTCCTAGGGTCGTAACTTTTTCATACGATCTCCGTTTAGGGCACACGATATCTCATTGGAAAGGTATTGACGAGAATATTCATTTAGGGGACTCAATAAGAGACTTATTTTATCATTAAGAGGATTTATCATGAAAACAAATCATTTAAGCCCTCAAACTGCACCTCGAAGTTAAAAATTGCTAAAAATAGTAAATTGCCAAAATTGCCAATTTTTTTTTTTTGGCTAGTTGGAGAAGGTGGGTGGCCACCGATATCCACTTGGTTCAATACTCTCTCCTTAGGAATAAATGGTATCCATTTCATTGAGTTACCCCATTAGATGAGGAAATTTATGTTGAAACTGTAAAATGCAGCGAAAAACAAGCTTGCTGGAATGGTGGCGGCTTATCTCTGAGAAGAGATGTGATGGTTGCACTCATTTGCAAGAAGATGTGTACAATGAGGCTCTAAAGACCTTTTTAAAATAAATATGAATGATGAAACCCTAGACATCCAAAAACCTAACCCTGGGAGATGAAGCGCCAAAATTCATGTGGGCCCCGTTGGGGTAAGTTAGTACATTAACTTCCCGGGGTTGTAACTTTTGCATACGATCTCCGTTAAGGGCACACGATAGCTTGTTGGAAAGGTATTTACAAGGAGATTCATTTAGGGGGATCAATCAGAACCTACAACAATTATTGAGAGGCATGATCGTGAAAAAACGTCGTTTAGGCCCTCAAACTGGCCCCCGAAGTTAAAAACTGCTAAAAATAGTAAATTGCCAAAATTGCTAGAAAATTGTTTTGGGCCAGTTTCCCCATCAGATGAGGAAATTTTTGCTGAAATTGTAAAATGCAGCGAAAATCAAGCTTGCTGGAATGGTGGTGGCTTATGTCTGAGAAGAGATGTGACGACTGCGTTGATTCGCAAGAAGATGAGTACAATGAGGCTCTGAAGGAATTTTTACAATAAATATGAATTCCAAAACCCTAGACATCCAAAAACCTAACCCTGGGAGATGAAGCGACAAAAGTCATGCGGGCCCCCATTGGGGTAAGTTAGTACATTAACTTCCCAGGGTCATAACTTTTGCATACAATCTCTGTTTCGGGAGCACGATAGCTCGTTTGAAAGGTATTGATGAGAAGATTAATTTAGGGGTCTCAATAAAATCCCATGGCCATGATTCAGATCCCTGATCGTGAAAAAACATCGTTTAGGCTCTCAAATGGCACCTGAAGATAAAAACTGCTAAAAATAGTAAATTGCCAAAATTGCCAGAAAATTGTTTTTGACCAGTTGGAGAAGTTGGGTGGCCACCTATATCCACCTGGAATAATCCTCCCTCATTAGGAATAAATGGTCTCCATTGTGTTGATATACCCCATCATATGAGAAAATTTCTGCTGAAACTGTAAAATGCAGCGGAAAACAAGCTTGCTGGAATGGTGGCGGCTTATCTCTGAGAAGAGATGTGACGACTGTGCTCATTCACAAGAATATGAGTAAAATGAGGTTATGAATCCATTTTTACAATAAATATGAATTCAAAAACCATATACATCCAAAAACCTAAGCCTGGGAGATGAAGCGCCAAAATTCATGTGGGCCCCGTTGGGGTAAGTTAGTACATTAACTTCCCGGGGTCGTAACTTTTGCATACGATCTTCGTTTAGGGCGCACAATATTTATTTGGAAAGGTATTAATGAGGAAATTCATTTAGGGGGCTCAATTAGAGCCATAAACTAACATTAAGAGGCCTTATCGTGAAAAAAACGTCATTTAGGCCCTCAAACTGGCCCCCAAAGTTAAAAACTACTAAAAATAGTAAATTGCCAAAATTGCCAGAAAATTGTTTTGGGCTAGTTGGAGAAGGTGGGTAGCCACTGATATTCACCTGGATCATTCCTCCTTCCTTAATAATCAATGGTATCCATTTCTTTGATTTCCCCCATCAGACGAGAAAATTTCAGCTGAAACTGTAAAATGCAACGTAAAACAAGCTTGCTGGAATGGTGGTGGCTTATCTCTGAGAAGAGATGTGATGACTGCTCTAATTCGCAAGAAGATGAGTACAATGAGGCTCTGAAGGAATTTTTAAAATAAATATGAATTACAAAACCCTATACATCCAAAAACCTAACCTTGGGAGATGAAGCGCCAAAAGTCATGTGGGCCCCGTTGGGGTAAGTTAGTACATTAACTTCCCGGGGTCGTAACTTTTTCAAACTATCTTCGTTTAGGGTGTAAATTAGCTCGTTGGAAAGGTATTGATGAAGATATTCATTTAGGGGGATCAATTAGAGCCTTTTGCCATCATTGAGAGGCCTAATCGTGAAAAAATGTCATTTAGGCCCTCAAACTGGCCCCTGAAGTTAAAAACTGCTAAAAATAGTAAATTGCCAAAATTGCTAGAAAATTGTTTTGGGCCAGTTGGAGAAGGTTGGTGGACACCCATATACACCTATATCAATACTCCCTCCTTATAAATCAATGGTATCCATTTCATTTATTTCCCCTATCATATGAGTAAATTTTTGCTGAAGCTGTAAAATGCAGCGGAAAACAAGCTTGCTCGAATGGTGGCGGCTTATCTCTGAGAAGATATGTGACGACTGCGCTCATTCGCAAGAAGATGAGTAAAATGAGGCTCTGAATGAATTTTTACAATAAATATGAATGCCAAAACCATATACATCCAAAAACCTAACATTGGGAGATAAAGCGCCAAATTTCATGTGGGCTCCGTTGGGGTAAGCTAGTACATTAACTTCCCGGGGTAGTAACATTTGCATATGATCTCCGTTTAGGGCGCATGATAGCTAGTTAGAAAGGTTTTGAAGAGGATATTCATTTAGGGGTCTCAATCGAAGACTTTTTATATCACTAAGAGGCCTGATCGTGAAACAACGTCGTTTAGGCCCTCAAATTCGCCCCCGAAGTTAAAAACTGCTAAAAATAGTAAATTGGCAAAATTGCTAGAAAATTGTTTTGGGCCAGTTGGAGAAGGTTGGTGGCCACTGATATCCACCTGGATCATTCCTCCCTCCTTATGAATACATTTTATCATTTATTTCCCCCATTAGATGAGGAAATTTCTGCTGAAACTGTAAAATGTAGCAAAAAACAAGCTTGCTGGAATGATGGCAGCTTATCTCTGAGAAGAGATGTGACGACCGTGCTCATTCACAAGAAGATGAGTAAAATGAGGATATTAAGGAATTTTTACAATAAATATGAATTTAAAAACCGTAGACATCCAAAAAATTAACCCTGGGAGATGAAGCGCCAAAAGTCATGGGGGTCCCGTTGGGGTAAGTTAGCACATTAACTTACTGGGGTCGTAACTTTTGCATATGTTCTCTGTTTAGGGCACACAATAGCTCGTTGGAAAGGTATTGACGAGGATATTAATTTAGGGGGGGATCAATCAAATCCTTCAACTATCATTGATAGTCTTTATCATGAAAAAATTTCATTTAGGCCCTCAAACTGGCCCTCGAAGTTAAAAACTGCTAAAAATAGTAAATTGCCAAAATCGTCAGAAAATTGTTTTGGGCCAGTTGGAGAAGGTGGGTGGCCACTGATATCCCCTGGATCAATCCTACCTCCTTAGGAATCAATGGTATCCATTACGTTGAGTTCCCCCATCATATGAGGAAATTTCTGCTGAAACTATAAAATGCAACGAAAAACAAGCTTGTTGGAATGGTAGTGGGTTATCTCTGAGAAGAGATGTGACGACTGCGTTCATTCGCAAGAAGATGAGTACAATGAGGATCTGAAGGAATTTTTATAATAAATATGAATTCCAATAACCCAGACATCCAAAAACCTAACCCTGGGAGATGAAGCGCCAAAATTCATGTGGGCCCCGTTGGGGTAAGTTAGTACATTAACTTCTCGATGTCATAACTTTTGCATATGATCTATGTTTAGGGCAAACTATAGCTCGTTGGAAAGGTATTTATGAGGATATTAATTTAGGGGGCTCAATCAGTGTCATCATCTATAATTGATAGGCTTGATCGTGAAAAAATTTCGTTTAGGCCCTCAAACTGGCCCCCGAAGTTAAAAACTGCTAAAAATAGTAAATTGCCAAAATTGCCAAAAAATTGTTTTGGGTCAGTTGGAGAAGGTGGGTGGTCACTGATATACAACTATATCAATCCTCCCTCCTTAGGAATCAATGTTATCCATTATGTTTAGTTCCCCCATCAGACGAGAAAATTTATGTTGAAACTGTAAAATGCAACGGAAAACAAGCTTGCTGGAATGATGGCGGCTTATCTCTGAGAAGAGATGTGACGACTGCACTCATTCACAAGAAGATGAGTACAATGAGGATCTGAAGGAATTTTTACAATAAATATGAATGTCAAAACCATAGACATCGAAAAACCTAACCTTGGGAGATGAAGCGCCAAATGTCATGTGGGCCTCGTTGGGGTAAGTTAGTACATTAATTTCCAGGGGTTGTAACTTTTGCATACGATCTCCGTTTAGGGTGCACAATAGCTCGTTGGAAAGGTATTGAAGTTGAGATTCATTTAGGGGGATGAATGAGAGCCATTGGTAATATTTTAGAGGCTTGATCATGGAAAAACATCGTTTAGGCCCTCAAACTGGCCCCCGAAGTTAAAAAAAATAGTAAATTGCCAAAATTGCCAGAAAATTGTTTTGGGCCAGTTGGAGAAGGTGGGTGTCCACTGATATCTACCTGGATAAATCCTACCTGCTTATGAATCAATGGTATCCATTTCATTTATTTACCCCATTAGATGAGCAAATTTATGCTGAAACTCTAAAATGCAACGGAAAACAAGCTTGTTGGAATGGTGGCGGCTTATCTCTGAGAAGAGATGTGACGACTGGGATCCTTCGAAAGAAGATGAGTACAATGAGGCTCTGAAGGAATTTTTACAATAAATATTAATGTCAAAAACCTAGACATCCAAAAACCTAACCCTGGGAAATGAAGCGCCAAAAGTCATGTGGGCCCCGTTGGGGTAAGTTAGTACATTAATTTCCCGGGGTTGTAACTTTTGCATACAATCTTCGTTTAGGGCGTACAATAGCTCGTTGGAAAGGTATTGATGAGGAGATTAATATAGGGGGATTAATGAGAGCCTTTGGTTATCGTTGAGATTCCTAATCGTGAAAAAACATCGTTTAGGCCCTCAAACCGGTCCCCGATGTTAAAAACTGCTAAAAATAGTAAATTGCCAAAATTGTTAAAAAATTGTTTTGGGCCAGTTGGAGAAGGTGGGTGGCCACCGATATCCACCTAGATTAGAAATATACCCTCTGAATAACAACCAATAATGAAAACTTTCGACAAAGGAGAGGAAACCACCAATAAGGCTAATGGAGTCCAAGACACTATACAAATCTCAATATGTGAATAGATTTCTTACCATTGAACACAAAGGGAACCAATGAGGAGATGTCAACTATTGGGTTCAAGGTTTCCTACCCATAATCAAAGTAGGACCAGGGTGCATGGAATGACTACAACTTCATGTGACTCTAAGATACATTGAGGGTATGGACAACATGCAAAGTCAAAAGGTACAAGAAATGATCGACACAAACTTATAGACTTCGAACAAGAGAATGATACATACGAATAACTCAGGCAACATAGAATTGATGATAAAAATTTGTGATGCAGGAGGCATCAACAAACTCTCCATAGGGGCTAGAAGAATAATCAGTCAGAGGAGTACACTCTAAGTAACGAGCTCAACTTCTTAAGGTCATTCTAAAACTAAACTTTGGATGAAAGTGGACTCAAATTTTTGTTCTTTATTCAAAGGCGACATGATTGCTTCCGACATAAGATAATATTCTTTTCCCACCTGTATTTATTTGTTTTTTTATAGGAAAATAAATGTTATGATATAGGAGAGGAAATGAGTGTTGTGAGTAAGAAACTAGTTCCAAGCAGTGGAGCATGCCTATGCTCAAATGGAAGGAATTGGATGCAGGGTATGGATACCCGAGGGAATTTTTCCTCTAAGGGTACATAGTATCAAGCTGCAAAGGATATATAGAAGGAACTACTTGGTTAATGATGCAAATTGATGAGGTAAGAGGCTTATAACGAGAAAGTGGGAACCAACAATAGGCTCAATAATGCAAGCATGATGATGGAATGCAATTACAACTTAATGCCAAAAATGTCCTTTTTCATAGATTTAGTCCCCTAGGCCCGAAAAGGTATACAATAATACCCAGGAGAAATCTTCTAGCCAATGGTGACTAGAGTACTCATTCGTAAGTGGTCTATTTGGTCCAAAAAAGGGTTAAATTTATACCAAATAGACATCCTTTCAAATCCATTTAATGATTGTGAAAGAGACAAGTTCACTCGATAATATTTTTGTTTTTTCGTGAGTCAAAAAAGAGATTAACCAAGAATTGAGGATGTTGTTTTAAGAAATATACCATGGGGGAGGCCAAGGCTCCCATGCAGGAATTCTGTCTAAAATAAACAACTCACGGGTAGTTGACACAATCTTGGGAGAACCCAAAAATTGCCAAGCCGAAGAGGATAAAATACTTGCAGAGGATCCTTCATCTATAATATATCGAAAAACACCCACTATCTGGAAGGGTGTAGAAGAAGGAAGGAAAGGCTCTATAAGGTCATCCCAGTAAAAAGAAACCATTCTAGGGCTCGGAGGGAGAATACTCGAAGAGAGTGGAATTCTCCCTTGTTCAGAAGGTACATAACTAGAAATGTTAAGGACATGGTCGAAAGATTTATCACCCCCCAAAATAAGAGTGGGATTAACCAAATATTGCATCGGAAATGTCACTTCCTTAGGCTTGTCACTCTCCAAGAGAAGAGTGGGTTCGACAGAAGATTGCATAGGCATGATCAATTCTTCCACCATTGGTTGAATAAGATGCAATAAAACAAGGTCAAGAGACGCATCACTCCCCAAAATAGGAGTGGTTTTAGCCGAAGATTGGATCGACACGATCATTGATTGAACATTATGTGAGACAATATGGTCAAGAGATGCATCACTCCCCCAAAACAGAGTTGTGTCGGCCGAACATTGCATTGACACTATCGACGTATCAACCAAAGAAGGATTAGAATGTTGGGAAACCAAAGATGACTCAGAACCTGAAGGGCCATCAGTCAAGGACTGCGCTTATTGTACCACTGCAGTCGTAGGGAACAAACAAGTTAGGTGATTTCCTTTGCAAATTCTATAAAGTAAATTAGGCTTATGTCCTATACGTCTAGGCTTCTCAATCGTATGAATTCCCCCATCATGACTTGAAGTAGTTGATGACATGCTCCTAGAATGAGTTGTAGAGGCTAGTAGCAGATCTCCAACATGACTTGCAGAGGTTGGTGACGGGTCTCCAACATGGCTAGCATAGGTTGGTAGAAGACTTCCAACATGACTAGCATAGTTTGGTGACTTAATACTGGTATGACTTGGAGTGATTGGACTTGTGCTTCCAACATGACTTACAGTGGCTGGTTGCGGCATCAGAGACCATGGTCCTGAGAAAGACTGGTTTTGAGAGATTGCGGGCCAAGAAGGATTCCAATATACACCATGGCCCTGCCCGATAAGATAGTATCTTCCTCCAAACTGATTCATAAAGGGTTGTAAGAGCATCATCACTGAGGAAGCCACTTGCGAGGAGAAAGGGACGTGACATGGGTTACTCATGTGAGGATATATGTTTCCCCTGGACAAAGGAACTCTGTGAAGGGGGTTTCCCATACTATAAAACTGACTGCCTTCAGATGAAACACTAGAGGACAAAGGGAGGTTCACTATGAGAAAAGAGTTCATAGGAACCAACATAGCGGAAGAAAGATAGATGGATGGGATGTAAGAATTAGAAGGATCACCCATGTGAGCACTTGATCCTGGAAAAGTGAAGCTAGGATTGGGTCCATAGAAAGGAGGATTCCAACCTCCTAGCATAGGAGATGTTTGATGGATATGGCCCCAACCAAACAAAAAGGGAGAATAAGGAGGCATCATGCCCCCAGAACCAAAACTAGGATTCACATAAGATGATGAGACCAAGGATGACAAGTGTGAAGACATGTATTTCATACCAAAATAGAAAGGATTAGAGGCCCAAGGCATTGAATGAGTACTATGATTTGTCATACCACTTGAAAATACAAAAGAATTCGTCCCCATGGATTGAGAAGAGACCATGATCTAGGTAGCGCTAACTAAGGGAGTCATAGGAGATCCACCAACCATAGCAGTAAAAACTCACGACCCAATAAAAATCCTAAGGCCAACTAATAATCAAAGAGCACACCAGAATAAAGCAAAAAGGCCAATGCGCACAAATAAAATATAGTGGCTGAAAATGGGCCTCCCTCATTAGAGTAGGTATGTCTTGCCAAATAGGGGCCTGCAACTCTCTGCAAAATATTCGAGGTATCAGAATCAGTTATAAGGGCCCTCATGGGCTTAACAACATAGTTAGTTAGATCCCCCCAGAGAAGTAATCCTCCATAAACATAGTTATCAACTTAACGAGAACTCTCCAGAGTTCTCATATTTTTAGGGGTCCAACTTCTTACCCCATTTTTAAAAATGGTGTTACCGGTAGCACCCCCTCTCCATTTTTAGGTATTTTCGATATTTAAAATTTTTCGATCCACAATGTTTCCACATTATTTTTTTAAATGCTCATTTTTCATCTACTCTCTCTCTCTCTCTCTCTCTCTCTATATATATATATATATATATATATATTCAACTCCGTTTTTAGTCTTTTTTTTCATGCTTCTTTCAATCTTAAAATTTTTTTTTACCATTTACTTTTTTGAAGTTATGATTTTTCATAGAATTTTGTCTCCTTAATTAATTTATTGTTCCATACTTTCTAAATATAGTGAAAAACATCATTTTTAACACATTGTTTACCTTTACTTCAATAAATTGAAAAAAGTTGTAGTTAAATAACACTACTTTTGAATATTTATAAAAAAATACACATTTTATAGCCATATATTATAGAAAACCTATACATTTTGGTACATATTCCTTAAAATAATATGTCAAATAAAACATTTTTATGGACATAATTGAACCAAAAAAGTCTAAATTTTATAAAAAATTATCATTTTCTTTTATATTTTTATACATTTGAAGTAAAAAAATGACAACATTTAATAAATTTTTCCAATGTATAGTGATTCACATACAAATAAAACAAAAAAAGAAACAATAAAAAGATTCATCACAAAACAAAAATAGATACATCTTTATTCTTATTTTCAAATATGAAAGTCAAATCATTACAGTTATAGCTCATCAAAAATTTGCAAAACTGAGCATCGTCTTCAAAGACATCTTTAAACTAATCAACAATATCATATATCCCAAATTCATCATGGTCAACAGACACATTATCATCTTCTTTGACATCATTTTGTGCTTCCATTGTGTCATTTTTTTCTTCCATTGGTTCTTTGATATATGCAAGTTCTCCAAAGTGATCTTTTCCAATCATTCCTCCTAATGGTACTTGAGGTTCCTTTGACAACTTTTCCACCTTTGATTCACTAAAATCTCCTTTCCTCAAGCCAAATTCTTGCATTTCATTTGGAAGAGCTGGAATAACATTAATTCTTTGTTGAATAAAACTGCAATGCATTGGGTCACTTTCAATGGCTATGAAATTCCTTCCTTTCTGTAGGAAACACGCTAATGTTGCACCTAATCACCAAATACAAAATAAATAATGAAGTTAGATACTGTAAAAAGACAAATTAAAAATAATCTAAGATTGAAGTATGATTTCATAAATATTAGATCATAATTCTTACCTGAACCCAAGAACAAATCCAAAACCCATTCTTCTTCATTTGAAAATTTATCTATAATATAATTAATTAATGCTTGTGGTTTTTGATAAATGTTAACCATCTCTCCTTTCAAATCTTTTTCCTCATATGTTAGCTTTCTAACCACAACATTGCATACCAATATACTACTAGGAGTCTCTCCATCATTTGCATTGACACAAATAGAATTATAAGAATCATCTTTTGTCCAGGTTGCAAGATGTATACTCTCAAAATCATGTTTAAATGATTATTTCTTGGAGCTCTGAATATTTCACTTGTGCATGTAACATAAATAAGTGAAAATTCAATTAACTTGTGAATTAATAAAATTGTTTTATAATCTTAATTGCTAAACATACACTTTCAATATCTTACCAAATAAACTGCCTCCTTGTCTTTTCTTTCCCTTGAAGCTTGATTGTACTAATCCTTGTTGTGTGTCTGAATGAAATACTAGAAATCTCCAAAATGGCGATGTTGTAACTTCTATAAATCGCATAACCACTTTACCGAAATCTTGGTAAGTATAAGGCTCAATATCATATTCAATGTTTGGGATATTATAACCATGAGAGATATCCACAATAAGTAGGGAGTATTCTTTTTTAGGAACAATACTTGCAAGTTTTTCACAATCACCTAATAGCACTTTATATTGAACAGTGTCGAGCCCATTCCAAATGTAGTGATCAAGGGTGTCATTCAAGCTGAACATTTTGAACACGTCTCCTTCTTTATCTTTCAAACTTGGCTTTTTGAATAAAACTTTTGAAAGTTTC
>JZKD02S1615596.1:108238-126100 GCA_000966675.3 Picea glauca
GTTTGAGAGCACCAACTCTCTGGTTTCTCTAGCACCCACTAGAAGGAAGCACCAACTCCCTGAATGTTCCAGCACCAACTGGATGGAAGCACCAACTTCCTGAATGTTCCAGCACAAACTAGATGGAAGCACCAACTTCCAGTTACACAGGCTCCAACCTGTATAACAAAGACCACTTGTTCTCCCTTGCACCACCCTGCCACCCTAGTTTCTCTGGCTGCAACCAGATGGAAGCTACAACTTCCTGTGTTCAAGTTCTCACTTGAACCTCTAAGGAAAACAGTCCTCCCAAGCACCTCCCAACCTTCCTAGAATATTAATAAATAAATAAACAGTCAACTACACAGATAAATCAATTCACACCAATCTTTCTTTGTTCTGTAAATCTGGTCTTCTACAAACTTTTCTGTTGTTCTTCTCTTCCTCTATCTATTCAGTGGGTATGCTCTGCATCAAATCATTCTCTCATTCTCCTCTACTTCAACTTCTCTTCATCATCTTTTACTCTTCATTGAGTTTCTTCTCACACTGTGCATCTTCTCCATCTCACACTGCACATCCTCTTATTTTTCCTTTCTTACAGTTTCATTCATTTTCCATACCGAACAACCAACCTCACCCAGTTTGTATCATTTCCTTTTATACACACCCTCACGACGGTTCCACTTCGCATCTCCTTAGGCACAAGAAAGACAACTGTCCAAGCAACTGAAACACCAATTGATTCGCCATCATGAGTTCGTTTCGCTAATAGATTTGTAACTGAGGAGTTAACTGTTAGAGAGAACAGTAACCTTCCGATCATATTCCAATTTATCTGCTCCGTTGGATGAACTTTATTGATATTGCCTTTAAATCAGGTTTCGACATTTCGAAAATCCTGTGTTGAGTGTATCGACACTTCATTTCACGATCTCCGAAGTTCTGATACATAACTTTTCTGCACTAGCTCCTTCCCCAATATGACTATAGTCATAACCAAGCGCCTATGCAAAAAGTGCTTTCACGATTTCTCATTTCGTGAATTTAAACACTATGCTCCGTTGACCCCAAGTCAGTGAAATTTCGATCGCTTGCAACATGTCCTATGATTCCATGGTCTAGATCTGATCTTGATTCAACGACTGCGATTGAATCGCGATTTCGAACGTCGCAATTTCGTCATTCTTGAAGTTCAGTGTTTTTGTCACTTCAAAGTCCCGATCCACGACACTTCGTAAAGGAGTCGGATCAATGGTCCAGATTCCATCTTGATCTGACGGCTCAGATTACATATCGCGATATCGGGATTCCTGATGTTAATAATCTTTGACATCTCCAACACTCGATCCCCGAAACTCCGACATGAACTGGAATCAGCGGTCCATATTTGATCTTGATTCAACGACTGCGATTTAATCGTGATTTCGGCATTCTTGTTGCATTTTTCTCCATGTTGTGATTCACGAAACTTCGATATGGAGTTAGATCAACGGTCCAGATCTGATCGTGATTTAACGGCTGCGATTGAATCGCGATTTCGCATATCGAGATTTCAACATTCTTGTTGCATTGTTCTCCATGTCGCGATTCGTGAAACTCTGATATGGAGTTAGATCAATGATCCAGATCTGATCTTGATTTAACGACTGCGATTGAATCGCGATTTCGCATATCGCGATTTCAAAATTTTGTACGCCCACTTCTCCTTATACTTTAAAGAATGTGTAGGTTCTCCTTGATCCAACGATGGTCGGGTCCTGTGCTTGGATCTAACGTCTTAGATCTGTCCTCCTCTTCAACGCTCTTCTTGTCTACATTCAGATCTGACGACCCTCGTTCTTTCGAAAATTTTGAATTGGATCCAACGATCATAAATGCTTCTCAAACTTTGCAAGCCTTCGATCATTCGATCAATGTTGCGTTGCCTTCTATCATTCGATCTTCCTGAACTTATCTTCTGTTTGCCTATCTGTCACCAACTTCCTGTACTCATGCTACTTGCCATCAATGACAAGCATTCGATGTCTGTTAAATATTTTCCATTCTTCTGTTTGCTCTTCCCCGATTATAACTGCATTGCTGATCATCGCTGCTGTACTCAAGCCATCATCACTACTGTACTTGCCATCAATGACAAGTATACGTTGCTTGTTAAATATTTGTCAACAGTTTTGATCTAGAATCAGTTTTTCTAACACACCCTTTTTCTATTGAGAAAATGATCCAATTTTGCAATATTGCACAAGATATAGGCCACACAATTTTCATTGAAAATATAAATGTTCAATCTCTAGAAATGAAGATTCTTTTGAGTCAATATTAGAGGGTTGGCTAAAATGTTATTCTTTGTTTTAAATCAAACAATATAACTAAGGGTCAATTAGTATGTATTTCCACATACTATATAAACAAAAACATATTCAAACCATAACCCTAATTTCCTTTAGCTACACCCTATCCTTTCATTAACTTGTCTCTAAAAACAAAAACAAAAAATGTTTTGGATTCCAAATCCATGCTACCATTTATTCAATCAAACTCACCCCATTGTCATATATTTGATTGTCCTTTTATTCTAATGGCTACGAGGGTTTGACCATATGATTTTCACATTCCCATGACAAAACCATATCACTCCAAGCCTTGTTCAAATCATAACTGTGAAGCATGAGCTTAATGAGGGATTGACCATATGATTTTCACATTCCCATGACAAAACCATATCACTCCAAGCCTTGTTCAAATCATAACTGTGAAGTATGAGCTTAATGATACTAATAAAAGACAAAACATGTCGAATTTTTGAAGAAGGTTGACCATATAATAAAATTGATAGATCATTGAGGTGATGCTCCATTATTATGAATAATGTCAAGCCATAGAAAACTCCAAACAAACAAACAAATAAAAGAATATGACTACACTAAGGAAAAGAGAATGCATGGGTCTTAGAAGAAAATAATATCACTCTCCACCGAAAATATGTCAAAAATTTATTCCCTCTTATGATAACAAATCCCCGAGATCATAGAGAGGATAGGAGATCATAGGGGAATTGGACTATAAGTTGCTCTGATGTGGAACCAACTACTATGTAGAGTGAGATATCATGGGGGTTGGTCACATTCTCATTAGTGACCTATACTTTTAAAATGGTTTGTAATTTAGATGTTGTTTCACTTTCTTATCAAGAATGTATATTATTTATTACACTCTAGAGTGCTTATAGAGTTCTTTTCTAAAATGTCTTCGTGCTATTTTAATGAAAATTTTGTAATTTTAAATTTTAATTTATGATGCAAATAACCATCACAACTCATCTTCTAATAAGGAAACTATCATTATAAATAAATCATCAACAAAATTGTCAAACTCTTAACAAATGATTTTCAACAAACAAATCATTCAGAACAAGCTATCAATTTTAGTTTGAAAATGTTAATCCTACAAGCAATATAATAAAGTATACGGTGTAAAAATATACACTAACATTGATGACTGCATTTCATTAAAAGTCATTTTGAATTATGTTTTGAACTCTTGTCTTGTTTCTTACTGCCATCACAAAGAGATATCCCCAATTATATAACATTCTTAAAAACACTTCCAACTAAGGTACCTTAATGATACCACAATGTAACTTTAGAATAAATATTTTTTCATGTTGAGAATCCATGTACATGTTATGATTGAAAAACTTGAGAACATATTCATCATTTAGACTCAAATTCTGATAGTGGTTGAGATTTTGGTCAACATGTCTCATATCTTTAGCTATAGGAATCTTGGCCAATAAGATAGCTAATTGGAAACCTTCTATAGAAAAGCATAATAGGTGTATTGTTGTAATGTAGAGGTAGAGTGAAAGAAAACATTCAAACCAAGGTTCCACAATAACACATGCCATGCAGATCAACAACATGCTAACTTCATATCTATTGCCACTATCTCCCAATATTCATGGCTTAAGGTTGTATTCGACTTTGTGAGGTTTGGCAACAACGAACAAAAGTTCTACAACATATTCCACAACCACTCAAGTTTGCAATCCATATTATGAGGTTCAATAGCAACTAGAAATAGTTTTGCAACACCTTCCAATATAATTATCGATTTGACAAGAACTATGCCCTCAAAATGAAAACTATAGCTCTAAAAATCCATTTTTTTTGGTTAAAAACACTATAATCATTCTTTTTTCAAAAAGTGGTACTATCAGTAGCACCATTTTTTGAGGTTAAAATTACCACCCTTTACAACCTTTTCCTTAACAACGTTATAATGTTACAAAAAAAACTTTAAAATCAACCCCTCAATCGAAAAGTGTTTCCAGCAACAACACCCTCCATTTTTTTTTTTTAAATTTCGGGCTCAAAATACAATTTATTTGAAATCATGGCCTTAACAACCTATACCATTGCAACCAAAGCCTTGAATTCAATCCTTGAATCAAAAGGTGGCACTTCTAGTAGCACCCCCATTTTTTTTTTTGGGAGGGGGGGTTTAAAATTGCAACTTTAGTAAAACATATGGTCTTAACAATGGACATCTTTGCAACAAAACACTAAAAATCAACCCTTGAATAATAAAAAAGTGTCACTAGTAGTAAGATCCTTTTTTTGGGGATTGAAAATAGAACATCATTGAAACCATGAACTAACAGTCCAATCTACAAACAAAAACATAGAAAAAAAACTAAAAAAATAGGAAAATTAAATAAAAATAAAATGGGAAAAATACAAGAACCTTAAATCAAGGGGGGAAAACATGTTTTTTTTCATATGTGTATAAAAAATAGAAAAAAAAAGGTTCCCTACCCTATTAAACTCTTTTTAACCCTAAAAACAAACTAAACAAAAAGTATAGCAAACTCAAAGTTACGACATACGTAGGGGGGGGAGGGGTAGATAGGTAGGGGGGTTGATGGTGGGAGGGGAAACATGGGGCCAGATAGGGAGGTGAAATTGGGCTAAGGGTGGTCTCCTACTATGTCTAATCACTTCATACATTGATTTCTTTTTAATCATGAGTTGCATGTTAATGAGTTCATCCCTATCTTTATATGTTGGATGTTGACCTTCTATTTATTCACGTTGGAATCCAATACTTACCTCTTGTTGTTTATAGGCCAAGTGGAATTGATATTGAATATAAAAATAGTTTTACTATCTCTTTATTTTCAAAGAATATCTTAATTTTTTTTGGATACGTATCTGCACATATCTCTCCTATGAGTTCTCCAGTTACAATGTTGTAGGCCTTTATCAACATAGGTTCTGTGAAATTGTCAAGAACAAATTACGGTAACCACTATCAAGGAATCGTCGTGCTCGCTGAAGCATAAGATACGGTAACGGGTTCTTTTTTCATGTGGACGCAACGTTTTTATAACTCTCTTCGTTTCTATGGATTACAAAATCTCTAAGTTTAAATAAAGGTTTCAAGTGTTTTGATATCTCTAGGAACTCAATTGATTCGGTGAGGTTTATTATAGATTTAAAGGAATTTACCTCCATCAAATATCAACACAAGATTTCCATAATCAGATTTCATAAACAATATGCGGTCGCTGATACAAACTTCCCTGATGTGTCTTTCAGTATCAAATTCCTGCCTTTTCATATAATACAAATAGTTAAGTAGGTGAGTAACACATATCAGATAAAATTGGAAGGACTATGTGGCCAAACCTGTCCGTGAAAGTCACGAAATAAATTCATCCGTTTGCATCGATTGGAGACTGTAGGGTTTGAGCTCATTTCTCTCAGATGTAGTTTTCTCCATTGTTTTACCCGTCTTTCCAATTTATATTATGTCGAGTGATTGAAATGTCAGCAGTAACTTATTGCCATGACATTAAGTCATTTAAGTTTTATAATTTACAATCTCATTGGGCCTAATGGTTAAGAACATGTGTTTCCTTCTAAGAGATCACAAGTTCAAATGTAAAGGGGTAGGGTATGTATACATCCTTAGATTTTACCAGTCAAATGGGCGGAGGGGGTCCCTTGTCTCATACACCAATTTGGTGTCTGGCTTAGCACACTTTAAAAATAGATTATTATTATTGTTCTTCTAATTATGACAAATCTTGATTAACAAGTTACTATTAAAACCTCTAATATCTCCAAGCTCTTTTTAATTTTTTTTAATTAATCCTTATATTAGTTTTTCCTAATATTTTTATTATTATTTTTTCACAATGTTTATTTTTTTATTTTATTTTTAAAATGTTTCTCTTTTTAATTGTTACTTTTTGAATAATCAAATGGGTCTCATACATTAATTTGGTGTTTAACTTGTAATTACCTTAAGACCTCTTTTTTATTGTTTATAATTTCATAATCATTAATTTAATTTTTACATTTTATTTATTTCAATATTTTTTTACTTTTCTTAAGGTTTTTTATTATTATTTTATTAATCTATTTAATTCCACTCAATGGTTATATTTTTGTCCACCTATTTGAGAGAGATCACATGGCATTGTGGTTGCAACTAGGTTGTCATGAAAACAACTTAGGTTTAAATCTTTGAGAATAGAGTTATTGTGTGGGTTAGGGAAAGTGTTTAATTTCATGGAGTTGGTTGGTTAACACAAAGCGGAGAAGAGTCTTTTTAAAGTGTTTGATACTTGGTTTAAATTTTAAAACCTTTATGTGTAAGGGAAGGTAAAACTTTTGTGTGTAATGGAAGGTATTTGACTTTTAAGACTTACTTGGGTCAAATTTGATTTAAAGAAAGGTGTTAAAATTTCAAAGTTGGTTGATTCAAACCCCTGATTTTTTTATGTAGAGTTGTTGTTAGTCTTGTGAGAATCTTTTGGAAAAGAGTTGTTATGATCAACTATTTCTAAACACCCAAGCGAAGTGCCATAAAGAGCCTTGGACCCAAGACAAGTGTCATAAAGAGGATTTTTGACAACTGCGTAGAATCTTGAAATGAAAGGTTCATACTCAGAAATATTGCAAATGTGCAAGGTTTCGAGGATGCTGGACACTTTCCATTATGATATTTGTGACATATACATGTTCTTATACGTATTAGATTCCACTTAAGGGTGAGTGCACGAAGTTGGTGGACAAAAAGGTGGCAACGAGGTCAACAAGAACTTTCTCTCGCAATAACACATGTGCACTCCTAGGAGTGCACGTGTTCCCTATGTTATAGGTTTGCAAAATCTCGAGCCTCCACTCAAAATGACACATAGGCTCATTGGTAGGAATTCCTCTTTAATAACCTTTTTTAATAGACTGCGGGTGAGATTTGTGCCCATTTGCACACATTGAACCTCACATTTTTAGTTTCATTGAGAAAAGACAGAGGAGGAGCAGAGACAAGATCTTGCCACTATGTCCGAGTCAAGCCAAGTATGCTTGATTTATCTTATTTTCCTCCCACTCTAGCAATTTTTACTTTTATTCAATTAATTTAATATATTCTAAAAGAATATAAATTATAGAAATTTGTAATCTTCTAGAGAAATCTCATGTAGAAAATTTAGAGAGATTTGCCTCTTACATTTCCCAACATTTCCTCTCTAAAATAACTTCTTAAAATATGTATTGATGTTTTTTGTAATTTTCTATTTTAATTAAAAAATTGACCTAATTTATGTGCCATGCCTTATGAAATTGTAGAAGATATTATAAAATGGAACCCAAAGATAATGTAAACTTCCCATGAGAAAACCAAGGAGAGGAAAACCTCAATCCACCACAACCACTCAACATGAACACACATATTGATAAAGGGGTTGGCCATGTTGAGAACACTTGTAAATGACCTAATTTATGTGCCATGCCTTATGAAATTGTAGAAGATATTATAAAATGGAACCCAAAGATAATGTAAACTTCCCATGAGAAAACCAAGGAGAGGAAAACCTCAATCCACCACAACCACTCAACATGAACACACATATTGATAAAGGGGTTGGCCATGTTGAGAACACTTGTAAATGAATTAAGGGGCACAAGGGAACCTAGCCGAGAATCCTTGGCCATTTCATTGGATGTCATTGTGAGGTCCATTGCAAGTTGCCAAGGACAATTAACTTCTATATCTAAATATAGGGCTAGAATTTTCAATTCTTACAGCAGTGGACTAGATAGAAACCAATTTAGAGACTTGGGTATTTCAAAACAATCTCTAATGTCTTTTTTTATTGATCCTCGAACTAGAAAACAACCACATGTCAACAAAAAACACATTTGTATGGACTGCTGTATCCACACATAGTTTAATGATAACTGGATGGGTAGGTGGTTCATGGTATTTTATAATCCTCCCTACAATAACAAGGAGGTGCCTTTATATTTTTTGAGAAAATTATGGGAATATTTTATTTTGGGTCACCATGTGAACTACTTTAACATTGGTTACTTCTAGGGGGTGGGTCGAGGGTCTGCATAGGACCGAGATCATGCTAGGTTTTATATCATGTTAGGTCCTTGTCCCCTAGGAAAAGGCCTAACCTCCCTGCCCAGCATGCTCCCATTGCAGAGGAATTGTAGAAGGTACAAGTAGCTCTATCATCCTTGACTACAAGTATAGTGCAACATCATAGTTTTTTTGCACTATCTCAGCAGGAGGTCCCTGCTAGTCATGTTGACAGATGGGTCAAACCTTCAATCCCTAGAGCAGAGTTCATCGAGGAGAGGACACATGGATAGAGTAGTTGTTCATGTGAGCCTCACACATGCTCTAGTTGCGGGTGGACTTGATATGGGCCTATGGAAGCCATTGGACACGAGATATTCATGGAGGATGTTAGTATCTTAACCATATGTATGTTCTTCATTCTTATATATTTATATAGTATATTTTGTATTTATTTCAATATTTTATTGTATGATTTTTTGTATTTTCTACACCCATTTAACAACCCTCTATGTCGATAGATGCATTTGTGTATGTCTCCACCACTGATGCAATAGTAGAGGAGATATTCTCATTTGGTGTACCACATGCATATGCATATGTTGCATTTGATAAATTCACCATAGTGATTTATTTATTTTATGACATCCTGAAATTTATAATGATCTTATGTTTCTACAAGTTGCGGGACCACGTGGTGTCGAGCAATATCCACCTGGGATGGAGAAGTCACCTTCTTCACAGGTATCATGTGTTGAGTTAAATCTTGTTTAAACCTCAAATTTGTTGTATTATGTTGTTGAATTTATTATTTTGTACTAATAACAATATTATTAATATGTATGTAGGATGTTGATATTTTCTCACAGTACTAGTCTAGTCCTTGGGAAACTGACCACAAATTTTTGGTTACATGTTTCCTTGCCAAGTGTTATTACATCACTTGTACAAGAGTGGGGTTTCATCTCCACCCACCCCCACCATATTTCTTATTCCATGCATCCTCAATGGATGCATCCACAACCCACCCATCCACACCACCTCTTCCATCACATCCTTCCACATTGGATGCACCCATATGCCACCCAACCCCACCACCATTTTCATTTGTGCCTTCCACCAAGGTTGTCATAGTAGATGTTTTCTCGAAGCAGGTTGTACAATTGATAACTCCACTTGTCAAAAACTCTCCATCGGTGCATGAGATATTCAAGGTTAGATAATGTGTTGATGATCAATTTTAAAGTATCATGAATGGAATTGATTTTATGCATATTTCTTTAAATTTCATGATTTTACCTTGTCACCGACGTAGGGTGACATCACTGAGAGATTAGTGTCGCAGAGGAGGGTAACACACTCACGATTTTCAATACCATATGCGGTGAGTTGTGTTAAGTTGAATTACAAAGTATCATTTTGTAAGTATTTTAATTCATTGTGGAAAAAAAATTATAATAACGTTTTTTCTTTGTGCAGTCTCGAGAGTGACGAACCATGCTCAGGCGCAAAACCACTCGAGTTCGTTCTTCAAGTAAGAGAAGAAATATCGATTTCAAGAATGATATTATGGGTGGCAAGGGTGGAAGTGGTCAATGAGTAACGAATTATTAGACACACACGATAAAATAAGAGTGAGATTGCATATTTTATTAAAGATATGATACACATATATACACACTCAGATGACCCTTGGATTCATATTCCAGAATCCAAGGTCTCTTGGATTTCCTACAATAGTTATGTCTTGTGACGTTTTGTATTCCTTCCTCTAGTAACCCTAAACGGATTATGTTCCCAATAGCCCCCTCCTTAATCCGAAAGGGTGTATATGAGTCCAAGGTGAGAGTTGATATCTGAAAGTGGGTAGCTGAAATCGGGAAGTGTGTAACTGCTCATGGCTGAATGTGCTCTTTGAATATGGTGGTGTTGGGATGACCACAAACCAAATGGATAACAAAAGTTGATTTATTTTACTAAATGGTGATGGTGGTTTAAGGAAGACCACAAACCAATCTAGTGGTTTAAGGATGACCACAAACTCTGGAACCTCTAGGCTCAATGGTTTCGAGAAAATTTCCTAAGTTAGCTAGAAGATGAAGTTGATGTCTTCTGCTAAGTGGAAGTTCTCTTGAATGTTGGTTTAAACATGACTATAAATTGTGATGCATAAGAAACTGAAAGTATTTTTCCAAGTGGAGGTTTAAGGAAAACTACAAACCATTGTTTATAAAAAGATGTAACTCTTCTACTAAGTGTTGCTTTAACGAAAAACACAAAGAAATCATGCTAGCTTGTCATTCTCACTTGCTAGATTGATAAGACTTTGAAACTGGAAGCCTAACTGTCAATCCCTGATGTTGTTCCCCATGTCGGGACAAAGTGAGAAGACGAAACTCTATCCATTGCAATATGTTTCAATATTTGAGTGCAAATTCTTTGGTATGACTGAGATATCTTCTTGATTATTGATCAACATTTCCAAGAAGTCATCCACCCATAGTGGTTCTTTACTCTTGCAGATTTCTTATTGTTAAAACATCTATTGGCATATCGGAATCTTCTCTTGAATTGGAGCAAGTGAATTTGAAATTTCTTGAAGCTATACAACACTCTGAAGATGGATAGGTTTGGTGTAATTTAGATTGTGAAAAGTGAAATCCTTTTCATATCCAATATCGGTTTTGTGCTTGTTATTTCTGATTTCTTCCCAAGGTTTGATGATCCTCTTGGAATGAGGAAGTTGAACTTCTATAGTTGTCTTACTAAGTTGCTCATGCGCCAGTTGTTATTCTGAATCATCAACATCATCTTCATCATTTTTGAAAATAGGGTTTTAAAGGACTTGTTTAGAATGTTGTCTAAGATGTTTTTTCTCAATTGCATTGTGAATTGCATTGTGAAGGAATTTAGTTGAGTTTGTTCTTCCAACTCCACTCTTTAACAATCAAACTCAAAATTAGAAAATGAAGGGTGTAGGTTTGATTTTAAAAAAGTAGAAGTAAACTTACAGTGCTTCAAGAGTGATGTCACTACTACTGCTAACGATCATAATGTCTATGAAAGACCTAAAATGAAGCCCAACTTCAAGTATAAGATACAAGGCACATAAAATGCAAATCAAAATATTTGAGTGCACCCAAAAAAGTGTTTGATCCCACCCCATGAATATTTGTGTGAAGGTTTATAAAGAATCTTTACACAGAGACAACGATGAGAATGAACGTGAGAATGAAGACAATGAACTTGTGATCATATCTTTTCTTTATGACTGGAAAGGAACGTTAAAATGTGGATGTTGCACGGAATGGTGTTGTTTGAATACAATGCCATACAAAGGCAAAGACCATAGGGGCCCACTCAAAATGGCCATTGCTGAAATGACAAAACATTTGTCATCTGCATAAGGGTTTCACGAATTTAAATAATGGTTTAGCCATTAGGGATAAGGGATAAAATTATCCCACGTGCGGTGTCTTTGAGCAACGATAGTTCTCGTGTAGGCTTCAACAACCACAACACATCAGTGGAAGCATCACTAGTATCAAAATCAGTGGTGGCAGTGGAAATCATACAATACATTCGGCTTCGACTAGGGTTCCACGATTCTCCCCTTAAAGCGACAATTTGGGTAAATCAATATCAATTCAGTCACCCAATTTTTCTGGAATATTCACCCTTAGATGTGGAATTTACCTCGATGACCAACACATGATATTATAAGTCTCTCAAACTCCAACAGTTGCGTGACCCTTTCGTACGCCTTTAGGGCATACTCCACTTGCAACCACGTCGAACACAAACACCACCACGAGCTCATCTTGAATGCATGTCATGAGATGAGATCCCTCGATGGCCTGCACCTGGTGTAGAGTATTTAATTATTTTTACTAATGCAACATCAAAAGAAGCTTACCATGAATTTCTTCTCAAATATTTCATTGCTTGGAATCATTTTAGAGTTGCTTTCTCTTCGACAAAATCCATCGATTACTTCTCAATTGCAATGACGCCTTCTCTATGCCTTATGTGCTTCATGTGAATTACACTTTGGTCAATTAAATTATCTTCTATTGTCCACAAAATTCCACCAGATTTTGGGCATGACCACTCACAGGGAAACCATGGCCACACAACAAAGAAACTTGCAGTAGTTTTTACAACTGTAGCAAAAATGTGAAATGGGTATCAGCAAAACACTTGTATCTTGGCGTCATTGTTAGTTGCGCCTAAGTCTGCAAAGCAAATCACATTTTATTGCAACACTAATGATATGCTGAGAGTTATAAAAGATGGCTCAAGTTTGAAGGAAAACGAGGAGATGAGTGCTAGGAGAGCATAGTCAAACAGAAGACGAGCATATATAGTCGAAGTTTCCTTTGAGAGAAACTCATTAAAGGATTGTTCTCTCCACTAAAATTTTCACATGAATTTTATTTTGAATTTCACTCGTGGTGAATGATATGGGAGCAGAAAATGCAGTCCCAGTAAGAGAGGAAGCAACTAGGTGGACGAGAATCCAATGCGAGGAAAAGAATAATCCATGCATAAATTGTAAATCATGAGTCGTTTCAAGGTAGCATTCACGAGTTTGCATGTCAAAAAATCTAACTGAAGGAAGTACTACATAAACCCTAGCAGATAGATGGAAAAAATTGTAGGGGCACAAACTTTCCTTACCATGTATATCCTTTCTTAGCCTTGTCATGGCTTGCATTGGATTGGCTTGCATTGCCTCACCTTACATTGCCATACCTATACCTAGACTTAGACATTGCTTTGCCATGCCTTGCATTGTCATGCCTTGTATTTCCATGGTCTAGGTCATGGTAATTTTATAGGTGTAAGTCTTGGTCTAGGTCTAGGTTTACCTCATGGTTTAGGTCTAGGTCTATGTCATGGTCATGGTTTAGTTCTAGGACTATTGCCAACATGTCCCTAAAAGGTTTGAGGAGGTGAGTTACAACTTGCGATAAAACTCTAACTGAGCCTCGGAAGGAAAAACAGTAAGTTGCATTGGATCCAAAGCACTAGGTTTTAGATAGTGAGGCTCCTCCACTGTCATTTTGTTGCTTAGAAAAATATTTGTTGGAGGATATCTGAAACTAGGGTTTTACTCAATGGGGCATAATGCAGTTTTTGAACAAGAGGTTGATTTTCAAGAACACCATTTCAGGTGATTGTGAGTAGCATGGTCGCATGGGCCTTGGAAAAACATACATGTGAGAGCTTACAAAACTCCATTATGCTACTCACTTTAGCTTTTATGCCCCGAGACTAAGTTGCCAACATGTTCTTCAATGGCTTGAGGAGCCAAGTTGCAACTCACGATAAAACTCCAACAGAGCCTCAGATGGAAAAATCGTCAGTTGCATTAAATCTAGGGCACAAGTTTCATCTAGTGATTCCCCTCCACTATCATTATGTTTCCCGAAAAAGTGTTTGTTGGAGGATCATCATAATTAGGGTTTTGCTCAATGAGGTATAATGCAATTTCTAAAAAAGAGGTTGTTTTTTAGGAACACTGTGTCGAGTGACTATGGGTAGCGTGGTCACACAGGCCTTAGATAACAGATGTGAGGTAGATTATAAAACTTTGTTATGTTGTTTGGTTTGGATTTTATGCCCTTGGACCAAATTGCCAACATGTCCTTGAACGACTTGAGGAAACAAGTTGCAACTGAGGGTAAAAATCTAATCGGGCTTCAGATGAATGAACCATCTGTTGGATTGGATCCAAGGAATTAATTTGCAGCTATTGGGGCCCCTCTGCTATCATTCCATTTCCCAGAAAAGAAATTGTTGGAGGATCACCAAAACTAGTGTTTTTCTCAATGAGACATAGTGCATTTTCTGAACAAGAGGTAGATTTTCAAGAACACTATGTTGGGTGATTGTTGGTAGTGTGGTTGCATGGGCCTTGGGAAAAAAAATGTTTGGGAGCTTACAGAACTTCGTTATGCTGTTTGATTTGGATTTATGCCTACATACCAAATTGCCAACATGTGTGTGAATGGCTTGAGGAGTCATGATAAAACTCTAACTGAGCCTTGAGTGAACGAACCATTTGTTTCATTGGATCCAGGGCACTAGGTTTCATATGGTGGGGCTCATCCATTATCATTTCATCCCCCGAAAAATCATTTGTTGGGGGATCACTAGAACTAGGGTTTTTCTCAATGAAGCACATTGTAATTTGTTGATAAGAGATCAATTTTCAAGAAAATTGTGTCGGGTGATTGTGGTAGCATGGTCATGCGGGCCTTGGCAAAAAATACGTGCAGGAGCTTACAAAAATCCGTTATGTTTCTTAGTTTGGATTTTATGCCTTCAGACCAAATTGTCAACAAATCCCTTAATAGTTTGAGGAGGCGAGTTGCAACTTGTGATAAAACTCTAACCATAAATTAGATGGATGAACCATCAGTTCTGTTGGATATGAGGCACCATTTTTAAGCTAGTGGGGCCCCTTCACTATCATTATGTTTCCCAAAAAAGGGTTTATTGGAGGATCACCAAAACTAGGGTTTTGTTCAATGAGACATAGTGCAATTTCTGAATAAGAGGTCGATTTTCAAGAAGACTATGTCGTGTGATTGTGGGTAGCGTGTTTGCATGGGCCTTGTAAAAACAAATGAGTGGGAGCTTACAAAACTCCGTTATGCTTCTTGGTTTGGATTTTATTTCCCTAGACCAAATTTCCAACATGGCCTTGAATTACTTGAGGATGAAAGTTTCAACTCACAATAAAACTCTAATCAGGACTCAGATTGACAAATTGTCAGTTGCATTGGATCCAGGGCACCGAGTTTAAGCTAGTGGCCCCCCTCCATTGTCATTTCATTCCCCGGAAAAGTGTTTGTTGGAGGATCATCGAAAATGAGTTTTTACTCAATGGGGCATAGTGCAATTTCTGAATAAGAGGTCTCTTTTCAAGAACACCTTGTCGAGTGATTGTGAGTAGTGTGGTTACGTGAGACTTGCCCAAACAAATGTGAGGGATCTTACAAAACTCTGTTATGATGCTCGGTTTGGATTTTATGCCCTCAGAACAAATTTACAACATGTCCCTGAATGGCTTGAGGAGGTGAGTTGCAACTCGCGATAAAACTCTAACTAGGAATAAGATGGATGAACCATTGGTTGCATTAGATCTGGGGCACCAGTTTAAGCTAGTGGGGCCCCTCCACTATCATTTTGTTTCCTGGAAAATATTTTGTTGGAGTATCTATGGAATAAGGGTTTTTCTGAGTGATTATTACATATGTTTGACAATTCAACACCTTGTAAGGCTATATATGAAATTACATGGCAAGGCAAGGCAAGGAAAATATGGCATGGCATGACATGGAAGGGTAAGGCATGGAAAGACAAGGCATGCCATGGAAAGGGAAGGAAAGGCATGGCATGGCATGGCATGGAAATGCAAGGGATGGCATGACAACTCAAGGCAATGCATGGCATGGCATGAAAAGGCATGGAAAGGCATGGAAAGGCATGTCATGACATGGAAATAGAAGGAAAGAAATGGTATGAAAATGAAAGAAAATGCATGGATTGGCAAGGAAAGGAAAGGCATGACATGGAAAGGCAAGGCATGACAAGGAAATACAAGGAAATGCAAGAAATGGCATGGCATGGCATAGAAATCCAATGCATGGAAAGGCAAGGCAAGGCATGGAATGGCAAGGAATGGAATTTCATGTCATGGAATGACATGGAAAGTCAAGGAATGGAATTTCATGTCATGGAATGACATGGAAAGTCAAGGAATGCCATGGCATGACATGGAAATACAGGGAATGGCATGGCATGGCATGGAAATTCAAGGAAAGGAAAGGTAAGAAAAGGCATGACAAGTCATGGCATGGAATGGCATGGAAAGGAAATGGAAGGCATGGAATGGAAAGACAAGGCATGGCATGGAAAGAAAATGCATGTCATGGCATGGAATGGAAAGGCAAGACATGGCATGGCATGGCATGGAAAGGCAAGGCAAGGCATGGCATGGAATGGAAAGGAAAGGTATTTCAAGGAAATGAAAGGCATGGCATGGCATGTCATGGAAAGAAAACACATGCCATGGAAAGGTATGGCGTGGAATGACAAGGAAAGTCAAGGAAAGACATGGAATGGCATGGATTGGCATAGCATGGAAATGAAATACATGTCATGGAAAGGAAAGAAAAGGAAAGGCAAGCCAAGGAATGGAATGACATGGAAAGACATGGCATAGCATGACATGGAAAGGAAAGGAATGGCATACCATGGCAAGGAAAAACAAGGAGAGGTAAGGAAATGCAAGGAAAGGCATGGCATGAAAAAAAAAGACATGGGATGACAAGTAAAGGAAAGGTAAGGCATGACATGGAAAGGCAAGGCATGACATGGCAAGGAAAGCTAAGGAATGGAAAGTTAAGGCATGGAATGGCACAAAATTTCATGGAAAGGCAAGGCAAGGCATGGTAACGCAAGGCATGATAAGGAAAGACATGGCATGGCATGGGAAAGAAAGTCATGGAATGGAAATTCAAGAAAAGGAAAGGCATGTAATGGAAAGGAAAGACATGGCATGGCATGGCATGGAAATACAAGACATGGAATGGATGGATGAGGCAAAGAAAGGAAAGACATGGCAAGCCAAGGCATCACACAACAAGGAAAGGAAAGGAAAGGCATGACATGGCATGGAATGCCAGGGAAAGGAAAGCCAATGCAAGAAATGGCATGGAATGGCATGGCATGACAAGGCATGGAATGGTAAGGCAAGACATGGCATGGAAAGGAAAGGAAAGGAATGACATGGCAAGGTAATGCATGGCATGGAAAGGTAAGGAAATGCAAGGAATGACATGGCATGGCATGGAAAGGAAATGTAAGTCATGTCATGACATGACATGGTAAGGCAAGGCATGGCATAGAAAGGAATAACATGGCATGGAAAGGAATGTCATGCCATGGCATGGCAAGGAAAGGAAATCCAAGGCATCAAATGGCATGGCATGGTAGGGAATTTCATGACATGGCATGGAAATGAAAGGCATGGTATGGAAAGGAAAGGCAAATCCTGGCATGGCAAGGTAAGGAATGGGATGGAATGGCATTTCATGGCATGGAAAGGAAAGGAAAGGAAATGCATGGAATATAATGACATGGAAATGAAAGACATGACATGTCATGGAAATGAAAGACAAGGTATGGCATGGCAAGGAAAGACATGGCATTGAAAATCAAGCCATGGCATATCATGGCATGGAATGGAAAGGCAAGGCAAGGAATGGCAATAAAAGCATGGAAAGGGAAGTCCAGGTAGAGAAAGGCAAGGCAAGGCAATGCAAGGCAAGGAAAGGTAAGGCTATGAAAGAAAGGAAAGGCAAGGGAAGGTGCAAGATACCAGATATATAAAATATGCAGAACATAAACGAAATGCTAGAAATAACAGAATAGCAGTAAAATATCCAGCATAATCTTCACAATACACAGAAATGATATACGAAA
>JZKD02S1615596.1:137507-155196 GCA_000966675.3 Picea glauca
AGAGAGAGAGAGAGAGAGAGAGAGAGAGGGAAGGGGGGGGAGAGAGATATTTTAATACCCCTATTTCCACCATCTTGTAAATATAACTATATATTGGTAAAAAACTATGTGTAGACTGATTATGTGTGGATGTTGGAATTTCTGAACCTTTTTTTATAGAAGGTAATGTATATATTTATGTTACTAAATAAAATGGAATATGTTACATAACCATTGAAGGGGTTTCCAATGTATATCATGATGCATGACATAGATGGCGAGGGGAACCATTAATGGTTGAGATGACCCCTACCAGACCAATACACTACTATATTGAAATTGTTTAAATCCAGAACAATCCTCTGACCCAGAGAATTTAATTACCAATCAAGTTGGTGGTTGGAAAATCTACCTCAAGAGTCAATGAGGGGATGGGGAGAGTACCCATATGGAAACTTCTTGATCCGACCCACGAAATTGGGAAATGGACCCATGAAATCTTATTAAGGAAGGCAATAAAAGGAAGGAAAATCACATGCATAAGAGAGGAGGCAAGATGAATGGGATTGATGACCATTTCTGAAAGGAAAGAGCATATTCATCTCTCTAGTTTTGAAAATAAATGAGAATTGAATATGTTTTTGGGTACAAGAATTGTTGGGAGTCGTTTTTCTAATCAAGATGATAAACAAAGCTACAAAAATATGGAGTGATTGAGTGAGAAATGACAACAACCTCCCTTGTTTGGTGGATAGAAAAAACATCTTCCAAAATCCCTATGGAAGGAGGAGAGTGATCTTCATCCTCGACTGTTGCTGAAAAGAAGGAATAATCTCTCTCAGAACATCATGATCTAGCTAGGGGGTGGACCGTTGTAAACCATTTCAAAAGCAACTGTGCCTATGGTTGGGTGGAAAAGGGAACACCCTTCAATAGTTGTGAACTAATTTCAAATCTCAGACAAGTGTTCCTCTAAGCCTTTCATTTTTCTTTATTAGTTTCTTTTATAATATGAATTCTATGAATTTTATTAATGGTGGAGTTATATGTTGTTTAAATAAGAGAATTTGTGATGTTGTTGTTCTAGTGACTGAGAAATATGAAGTGGAGTTTGAAAATCACTTCTATTGTTGATTTTACCTTCTACCTGTACATGTCAAGACAAAGAACATGTTAGTGACATGTATCCATTCATATTTGGAAAAAAATGTGGGTGGATTACATGCAGAATCATATATATGTGTATGAATAAACCCAATTATAGAAAGGAGATAACAAGTGTTCTAGAGAAATGAAATTTTATCCTCTGCTAAATCAATTTAGGAACATAGGTGAATTTATGTGTAAGCTTTCATTTAAATACTATTTGAACCTATCTCCTTTTTTCTTAGTTTTTTGTGTTCCAAAATAATAATTCTGGGTGTATTTGTTAAGGTTGATCTACATTTACAACCCCTCTTCTATTTCTAATGAGAATAGACAAAACAACTAGAACCTCTACATAAATTTAGAAATAAAGAGATAAAATTTCTTCCTAAGACTAATTATGATATAAAGGTTCTTTGGAGTTTTGTATTAGAATACTTAGTAAATAATAGACTTCAGAAGTGTATTTGGGCTTTAAGGAAATAGTCCAAATGTTATTATACATTAAAATTCATTATAAATGAGGAATTTCCTAAATTTTTTAAAATAAAAAAGATCCAAAAAAAAAATTAATTGGACTTATAAACATTTTATGCTAATTATGGACTTTAATAAACACATATGCTAATTATGGGCTAAAACACATACAAACTTAGAAGGAATCCCCTTAAATTGGGGGGCTATAACTACCAGTAAAAACACCAGAAATTGCTATAAGTGAAAATCCTTTTTTTAGACCAATTTCCTTAAATTTAGGTAAGGGAAGTAAAGCAAAGAAATATGAAGAAATTTTACTCCTTTACCTATGAGGAAGGGAAATTATAAAACATATTTTAAAAGGAGAAATTTCCCTCGTGAGTATGATTTTATTTTATTATTTTAACCTTAGCAAATATTGATTTTGTGCAAGGATATGGTAGTCTGTGTGTGTGTGTGTGTGTGTGTGTGTGTGTATAAACCCATGACTATTCGCTATGATCATTTCTTAACACACTTTGGACCTTTAGGGCTTCGAGACTCCCGAGGTTTGAAATGGAGAGTGAACTGGAGAATGACTCAAAGGCCAGAGGATTACACACTAAATGACATTAATCCACCCATGGTCAACCTCTTAATAATTATGAAATTATTGGGACTTCGGGCATTGGGAGTGATGAACATGTGAAATTGTTATATATATATTGTAATGTACCCAAAATTTCTCAAATAAAAAAAAAATTGTTAGGGGGCATTAACGTCCCTTGAATCTCCAAAATGTTTATGACATAGAGATAATCCATTATGTATATCTTATTCCTTTATTGTATGGATATAAGTTTTACTTCTCTATCATTATCCATCTTAAAGGTCGAAGGAGATTTAAATTCCACTTGTCTCTTACTGTTATATTTCATTATAGCTTCGTTATTGGATTATAAATCACATGCTTATTTGTATTGAAGAGTTTTGTGACCATGATCATCATAGTCCCTTAGAATAACCACTAGGTCTATGTCAAGACATTCTATCCACATTACATCGCGTAAAATACTATGTCATAAAAAATATGAGCGCTATAAAACATGTCCACAAGATCAACACATTGTAGGCATAGTGTTGAGCTAGGAGACATAAGTCCTAAGTGCTAGGATTTAATTTTACCCATAACAATATATGACTTTATCATAGTGCAACGAAAATGTACCTATACATAACATTGGTAACCCTACTCGACTGTAACATACATGGTCTTATCGTCCTAGGGTTAGCTCGAGCATTAAACCTAACCCAACATTTAAGTGGTTTGAAAACCATTTTATGGTGGATGACAGATCAGGTTTGAGCCTAATCTGTGCTATCTTGTAGCCATTTACTTATGGCCGACCCATTAAAAGTGATGCATGTTCGGTACCCTCTAGAACTAACACTTTGGCGAAAATTCCCAATGTAGGCTCGCCATTTCCTTGAATTCACATGGCAGATCTAATGGGTGTGTATCAACTACTTTTACTCCCCTAGCGAGGCCCTCAAGGTAAAAATTGTTCTTCATAGTTTCCCCTTTAGTCCTGTAACAAAAATTTGTCTCTACGTTGTATATGACCGGTGATTTTGGTAAGCTTGACCATGGTGAGCGATGAAGGGTGGAACACACATTCGAGGTTCTCTATGCGCAAGGGTGAGTAAACGTTCTATTTATTATGTTTTCTATGAGATGTATTCCGTAAACGTATTCTTTGTCTGGTGAAATGTAAAATAATTTATAGGTTCAATGCAACAGACCTCATGTTTCTCTTCCTCGTTTAAGGGTTGACAACGCTAGAGAGTTGCGCCTCCATATGTGTTTCTTCCCAGGAATCCCACCGTGTTTTATGGTTCCATTGTAAGTTAGGTGAAAACCTTTAGATTTAATGCTCGTGTTTGAGGGTTATTATGTTTTCCTCTCGGTTGGATATTAGTATTCAAGCCTATAGTCGTTACGGTCCTTTCCTAGTCAGACGGTGGCCCGAATCATTTTATAAGTCAAAACCCTCCGATCCTTTCTCGTTGTATTTAACACTGAATAGGGTCGTTGCCTCGCGACCCTTTGTCATAAAAGAGAATAAAATTTAGTTCATAAGACTATACGGGTAGGCCTTGGTTGAAATTTACCGTTGGAATCACTGTTATTATTACACTATGGAATTCATCCAAAGACCTCAAAACTTACTATGCTGGTATGTTATTCCGACTTGACTATTGTTAAAATTTCTGTAGGAAAATTTTGTATTCACATTATGTATATATATATGGAAATATTAATAAGATCTAAATCGTTTTTGAAAACTAACAACAATATTTGTACATATCCTCGGGTTGTAAAATATTACTCTGCCAAGAAGAATCGTGGTTTGTCCCGCGACCACCTCGACAACATCCTTCATTGATCTCTCGTCTGATACAATTATTAAACCGTTTATGAAAGGATTTTCCTCTGTCGACCACTCTGCACTAACAAAATAGAGGGTATCCTTGTTTAATCATCTGTTGAATGTATGTGGAATGAAAATCGTAGGGTTTGAACATGTTTTTGCACAGTTAGACTTTAACCTAGGATTAGGTTCTTACTGTAAATTTCTATGCACTCAAACTTTCATAATTTACCTTTCTGTAATGCTATTTAATTTTAATGATCCATCTATTGTTATTATACCCAGGTCGCATCTTGTGCACCTTTATGAATGCTTATTAATTTAATAATTCCCTCACTGTGATCGTTACCCCAAATCGGAAATTCCACTGTGTGATTTTGGGGAATTAATTAGTAGTTTTGTTTAATCGCTGACCTTGACACAATCGAATCCTTTCGTTTATTTGGTACTCTACACAGGGTTTGGAGATTCCGATTATGTTCTTTCTATTTTATCACTCTATGCATGGTCAATTTCTATGATAATTGGTTTCACTTCTTTGATTATTGTCACTTTCTCTATTTTACAAGTGAAAGGTTCTATGCACGGATATATAAAAATTAATGATGGGCCCTTTCTGTTTTGCAAGGGTACCCATCAGTCAGTTTTGGGTCCACTCCTCCTCCTCCTGGATCGTGGACAAATTGTCGCACATGGAACAAAAGTCGATCTAATTTTCATCAGAACTCAAGCTAAGTTTTTGTCCTTGGCTTATTCTATAGTTTGATTTCCATAGAATTAAAATGCTAGCACAATTACTAAGCCCTCATTTTACTTCCTTTGCAGGTTATGCAAGTCGATGTAATCAGAAGAAGGAAACCTCTTACCATGAAAGGAATTTGAGTTCCATGTCCTTCCTTAATCGACCTATGCGCGGATTAACTTCAGTTACATATAGATTCTGTGTAAACTTTCTTAGAGTTATGTTTACAATACAAGAGGTTGTGGAGTTTTTGGTCTATGGTACTCCAAGTGTAATAATTTGAACAATGATCGCTTGAATACAATGGTTTCTTTTGCAAGATATTTTGAATTCTACTAAATCACTATATTTCTATGATAATAAAAAATGTATTGAGACTGTTATTCTTTCTATCTATTCTCTGCATTGTTTGTGTATGTACATATTTGAATAGAAATTCAAAATGTATATATTCAACGGCCAATAGGAACATAAAAATAGTTCTACTATTTCTTTATGTATGAGAACACACACACACACACACACACACACACACACATACATACATATACATATACATATAGTTAAATATCTATGAACCAACATATTCCTAATAAATAATAACCATAAATATACCATTGATAAATGAATACAAGCTGAGATACATATCTGAAACCTGATGCTAGAATACAAATGGAACAACCATGTTCCACCCAACCATAGAATAGAACATCCAAGTTCACTTGTCCTACTCACCCCCTAGCCTGACCATGAGTCCATAAGGGAAAACTAAATGATCCTCCCTAGCTATCATCACCATCCATAGATTAGAAAAATCCTTTGCCTCACACTAACAATGTTCATAACAACAAAAAACTTTCTTTTCCCAACATACTAAGCAATGTCCTACCTCCTCCATATGTTGTTTTTAATATGCATCCTTGTGCCTAGGTCTTTCCTTCCCTCTTTGGGGAAATTCACATCTTTACAAATCCATGATTTTTAGGGGTTGCTAGTGGTCAAATTCCACTTCTTCCACTTGTAAAAATCATCCTTGAGGTAACTCAAACCTATTCCCCACTCATGGAGTCATGGTCAACTATTTTTAACTTCGCTATTCCATTTGTCTTCCAACATTTGATTTATTAAAAGTTTGTCTTACACATGCGTCAAAATAAAAGAGGATAGTTGGGAAAGTCAAATATTTTCCCAACAATCATCAAATAATTAATTACAACAATCAAAATTCCAAATTCGGATTTTCCATAAATAAAAAATAATTTCCAAATCCGAATTTTTCAAAAACAGAAGTTTATTTCAAAGTTCACTTAGAATTTAATATTCTAAAATTTGAGGATATTACATCCTCTCCCCCTTAAGTACAACAATGTCCTTAGTGTTCATTCCTCTCTCAGAATAGGGTTGGATAAGATTTCTGCAAATCTTCCTCCAATTCCCAAGTGGCCTCCTAATGGATAAATTTCTTCCATTGCACTTTTACCTGGGTGATGGTTCTATTCCATGGTACTATTTCTTTCCTGTCCAAAATGCGCAAAGGTTCTACTTGGAAATATCCTTTTGGTTCCACCTGCACCATGTTCCAATCAATGATGTGAGTAGGATCATGAATATACCTTTTTAATAAGGAAACATGAAAAACATTATGAACTTTTAAGTTTGCACGAAGTGCTAGTTGATACTCCATGGGTCTGATTCAAGTTAAAATCTCGAAGGGGCCACAAAAAATGGGCGCCAACTTTGAAAAATTTCCTAGATTTAGAGAGCTCCTCCTTGCTTTGACATTCAGATACACATGGTCCCCAATTTGAAATTCCTGGTGTCTCCTTTTTAAATTTGCATAGCTTTTCTGTCGGTTTTGGGCCTCCTTTAAATTCTGTTGTACCCTTTTTACCATTTTCTCCATTTACTGAAGCATTTTTGGTCCCATCATAAGCCTGTCAAATGGATTATTCCAACTAATTGGGGTTGAGCATTTCCTTCTGTATAATTCTTCGAAGGGACTCATCTTGGCTGATGTCTGATAGCCATTATTGTAAGAAAATTCAACTAAGTGTAGGTACTCTTCCCACTTAGTTGGCTTTGTTCTTACGTACATTCGTAACATGTCTTCCACAATATGATTTGTTCGTTCGATTTTCCCATCCGTTTGTGAATGGTAGCTTGTGCTGAGATTCAGGTTAGTATCCAATTCTGCAAACAATTCCTTCCAAAACCATTGACAAAAAAATGACATCTCTATCAGAGATCACCATCTTAGGAATTCCATGCAATCTAAATATTTCTTTCATAAAAATTTCAACAATATTAATTGCTTTATAAGTAGATTTCACGTGTATAAAATGTGCATATTTGCTAAGTTTATCAATAACTACCATAATTGAGTCATTTTGATTTTGAGTCTTAGGCAAACCTGTGATGAATTTCAATGAGATAATCTCCCACTTCCATTTTGGTATAGGTAGAGGCTGTAGCAGACCAGCTGGATGTTGATGTTCAACACTTACCTGTTGACAATCTAAGCATTTAGATAAATGTTCAGTTGTTTCACTCTTCATGTTAGGCCAATAAAACAATTTTCTTAAAGATGTTATCATTTTCTGGTATCCTGGATGACCAAAATATGACCTTTTGTGCAATTCATCAAGAATTGTTGATTTTAAATTAGTAGAATTAGGTACACACACATGTTTTTGAACCTTAGCAGTTAATTTTTATCTAAACTCAGATCTGTTTTGTTCAGTTTTTTTGCATTTTCTTGCAATTTTGTTGTTGTTTTGATGTACTTTTTGTCATTACTGATTGCATATTTTATTCTTTGTTTGATGTTGTTTTCTTCTTTTATAACACTTATCTCATAAATTCCGTTAGTCCTCCGACTTAGAGAAAGTTCAAATTTGTTTTCTTTGCCTTTGATGTGTCGTACTTTGAAATCAAATTCACTTAAAAAGGCCATCCATATCGCTTGCCTTGCGTTGAGATCTGGTCGACTGAATAAAAAATTTACACCACTGTTGTCGGTTAGTAGCATAAACCTTCTCCCCATTAAATAATGTCACCACATTTTCAGAGCATGAATTATGACTTCTAATTCCAAATCATGTGTAACGTAATTCCGTTCATGTTCTTTCAGTTTACGTGATTCGTAATAGATGATGTGTCCATCTTTTGTTAGGACACCTCCAAAGCCTTCTTTGCTTGCATCCACACAAATTACAAAATCTTTATCGAGATCCGCTACCCTTAGGATAGGTTTTGTAGTTAACAGTCTTTTTAATTTATCAAAGTTGTCCTCACACTTTTATGACCAAGTAAATCTTATTCCCTTTTTCTGTAGGGATTTAATTGGATACATGATCTTAGAAAATCCTTCGATAAATCTTCGGTAATAATCAGTAACTCCCATGAATGATCTGATGTATGTTACATCCTTAGGGATATACCATTCCATAATGGATTTTATCTTTTCTAGAGCAATTGCAATACCATCTTTGGATATCACGTGTCCTAGGTACTGTATCTTTCTTTGGTAGAAGTCGCACTTATCAAACTTTGCATACAACTTATGTTTCCTTAAGTTATGCAATACTATTTCCAGATGTTCTTCATGTTCTTCTTCTGTTTTTGAGTAAACTAAAATATCATCGATAAACACCAACACAAATTTATCCAGATATTGATTGAATATACT
Organism: Picea glauca; assembly: GCA_000966675.3. Lineage (NCBI taxonomy): Eukaryota > Viridiplantae > Streptophyta > Pinopsida > Pinales > Pinaceae > Picea > Picea glauca. Next base: position 145,951 of record JZKD02S1615596.1, read on the forward strand.
ATTAATCAAACACATAAAGTTTGTTGGTGCATTAGTAAGACTGAACAGAATTATGACAAACTCATAGTGTCTGTAACGTGTTCTAAATGTTGTTTTATTTATATCTTCATCTTTTATTCTGACTTGGTGATAACCAAACCTTAAATATAACTTAGAGAATATCCTTGCTCCTCCAACTTGGTCAAACAGGTTGTTAATTTTGGGTAAAGGATACTCATTCTTGATCATAATTTTATTTAGTTGTTGATAGTCAATGCACAGTTTCAAGGTCCCATCTTTCCTTTTAACGAAGAGAACCGGTGCTCCCCAAGGTGAGACACTTGGTTTGATATATTCTTTATCTAGCAGTTCTTGCAGTTGAATTTTTAGTTCTGTTTATTTGGGTAGAATCATTCTATAAGGTGCCTTAGATATGAGGGTAGATCCAGGTAGTAGATCGATAAAGAAATATATCTCTCTTCTTGGAGGTAGTTCTGGTATTTCGTCCACAAATACATCTCTAAATCCATGTAGGACTGCAAATTCATCTAATCTGGGCTTATTTTCCTTTTCTAATAGATTAGTTACCTGAACAACATAAACTTGGCAACTTTTGTTCATACATTTCTTAAACTGCATAGCTAATATCTGCCTAACAGAAACTGGTTTTTTGATCCCTTGTATCGTCCTAACTGTGTTGTTTTCATCTCTGTAAATAAGTGACTTTTATTAATAGTTTAATATTACTTTGTGTTTCTCTAACCAGTCTATTCCAATGATTAAATCATAAGATCCCAAAGGAAATTTTTTCAAATCTAACTTTGTACTTTGACCGTCTATGTTGAGTTCACATTCATGAATAAAATATGTTACCTTTCTCTTGGTCCTTGTTTCTAACTGTACTAACGAGGAATTAGCATTCTTTACTTTCTTGAGCTTGTTTAATTCAAAACTAGGGGTAACATAACTCAGACTATCCCCTGGGTCAATTAATATGGAAATGTGGTTATCATGAATTTTACCTTCAACCTCCACAATAGTGGATTGATGATAAACTTGCCTGCCATCCACAAATGCATTAATTATGTGTATGCTTCTTCCCATATATCCTACTGTCGAAGCTTCTTGTAGGTTATGGACTAAATTTCTTTCTGTGGAATTTAAGCGTGGAAAATTTCTCCTCAAGTGAGGTTCTCCACACTCCCAACACTTCAATGTTTCTCTGGGGTTGTCCCCAACTTTCTTGACTCCTAGGTTAATAAGTCTACCTCCCCCTTGAGCACTATGGGTGTTTGAATGATATTCCTTATTTTGGAAACCTTTCGCCATATTATGGAAAGGGGTTGGTTAGAAGCCTTTCTTTCTCTGATTCATTATATCTTATTTCTTGTCCTTCCATGCCTTGGGAATTTAATACCTTTGTTTTTACTGATCATAGCACATCTAAGCCTTTCTAAACACTTCATTTAAATACTTGGGATTGTCAAATTCAATTCTATCTTTGTACGACTGTGGTAGACATATTAAGAATCGTTATATCTTTACTTTGTCTTCCTTGATGTATGATAAAAATCTCAATAGTGCTAGAAATTTATTTATCAAATCATCCATGGTCATCTGTCCGAGTCTTAGCTCATAGAATTCCTTAGTTTTTCTTTCGTAATAACTTTCTGACAAAAATTTCTTATTGAAATATTTTTTTAAATATGACCATTCCATTTGTTTCTCTTTCAATCTCTTATCCAATTTCAGGTCTTGTGATCCAGGTGGATATTGGTGGCCACCCACCTTTTCCAACTAGCTCAAAACAATTTTATGACAATTTTGGCAATTTACTATTTTTAGCAGTTTTAACTTCCGGGGCCATTTTGAGGGCCTAAATGAAGGTTTTTGGGGATCAATCTTCTCAATGATATCCAAAGGCATGATTGAGCCCCCAAAATGAATATCCTCGATGATACCTTTCCAACGAACTATCAAACTCCTAAAACGGAGATCGTATGCACAAGTCACGACCCCAGGAAGTTGATGTACTAACTTACCCAAACGGGGCCCACATGACTTTTGGCGCTTCATCTCCTAGGGTTAGGTTTTTGGATGTCTAGGGTTTTTAGCATTCTTTTTTATTTTAAAAATGCCTTCAGAGCCTCATTGTAATCATCTTCTTGTGAATGAGCGCAACCATCACATCTCTCCTCATGGAAGAATACTCATATATCTTCTCCTCACCTACCGAGATACCTATGCACTTCCAAGTCCAACACCCCATCGATCTGACCCCCAACACATTGCTGCCCAATGGGTCAGTCTATCATCGCTCTCTGTTAGAGAATGAGGAGGTCAAGCGATAGATCCAAGAACTTCTCCAAAAGGGGAACATCCATCCTAGCTCATCACCTTGCAGGATCCCAATCGTGCTGGTACAAAAGAAATATGGAACCTGATGACTTTGCATTGATTACCAAGCTCTGAATAAAATCACAGTCAGAAATCGATACCCGATTCCCTGAATTGACGACCTCCTTGATCAACTCATGGGGGCCAAATACTTCAGTAAGATTGATCTGAAGTTTGGCTACCACTAGGTCCTGATAGAACAGATAGATGTATGGAAAACCACCTTCAAGTCAAAGGAAGGCCTTTTTGAATGGTTGGTCATGCCCTTTGGTTTGACAAATGCTCCAACCAATTTCATTAGGATGATGGACAATATCATGTGACCATTCACCAATACTTTTGTAGTGGTGTATCTGGATGACATTCTCATTTACAACAAATCTTGGGCCGAACACTTGCAGCATATTCAATAGGTTCTAGACACCCTGCAACAACACAAGCTATATGCCAACTTCGAAAAATGCTCCTTCGACATGTACAGGGTCCATTACCTAGGCTACATAATTGATCAGCATGGAATACATGTGGATCCAACCAAGATCCAAGTCATCCGTGACTGGTCAACCCCAACCACACTCATTGAGATTCAGAGATTTTTAGGCCTTGCCAATTTCTACTATAGGTTCGTGTTAGGATTCTCCCATATTGCATGGGCCCTTAGCCAAATAACTTGAGGTCGTGGTAAGACAAAATTTATGTGGGGCCAGTCCCAACAATAAGTGTTTAATGATTTGAAGAAGCGCTTATGCTTAGCATGAGTACTTACACTGCTAACCTTTCAACAACCCTTTGGGATCGGGACATAAGCTTCCGAATATGCGGTGGGCGCGTTCTCACGCAGCACGGCCACCCGATGGCCTATCATAGTGAGACAGTATCACATGTATTCCGTAGGTACCCTACTTACGAGAAAGAAATGTACTCCATTGCGAAATCTTGCCGCCAGTGGAGACATTACATTCTTGGGAAGGAGATAATCATCCACACTGATCATAAGCCACCACAGTTCATGCAGACACAAAGAAAATTGCAAAATGATCGCCATAAAAAGTGGTCCACATACTTGCAAAAATTCCACCTCAACATCAAGTATAAAATAGGAAGAACCAATCACGTCATTGGTTGCCTTAGCAGACCTCCAATCGTGGCACTGTCCACGGTGCTAGAATCCTGCGACCATGAGACCTATGGATGGCCCCAAATCTATGAGACAGACCCGGACTTTGCCACCACCTACCAAATGTTGGGTGCAAACGCAATTGTCGATAATTTCCATCTTCAGGATGGGTTGTTGTGTCATCTGGGAAATATCTGTGTTCCATCAAGCGAGCGAGCAAAGATGATCTGGGAATCCCACTATAGTCGGGTGGAAGGACACTTCGGTGTCGAAAAGACAGTGAATATGCTACAGAAACATTTCTGATGGTTGAAACTTTGACAAGAGGTCAACAAGTATATTAGGTCCTGCACTGACTGCGCTATTTCCAAATTGACCACTAAGAAAAAGGGCCTGTACATCCCTCTTCCTACTCCTGATAGGCCATGGGAATCCATCTCAATGGACTACATGTTGGGCCTCCCGTCCACCAAGCGGGGAAATGACTTTGTTTTTGTGGTTGTTGATCACTTTTATAAGATGGTGATTCTGGTTTCCTGTAAGAAGAACATCACAGCAGAGGCCACTACCAAGCTCTTCTTTGAACGAGTTTGGGTACATTTTGGAATCCCACAAACAATTTTATCAGATCAGGACAATTGATTTCTTAGCACATTCTGGTCGAGCATTTGGTCACTGCTGGAAACCAAGCTCACCAAATCCACGACCTTCCACCCCCAGATAGATGGCCAAATCTAGGTCGCCAATAGAATGATTGTTCATATCCTTCGCATGTATAATTCAAAGCACCCTCGCACATGGGATGAGAGCCTTCCCTATTTCCAACGTAGCTACAACCAAGCCCTACATAGCTCAACCGACCACAACCCCTTTCAGGTGGTGTTGGGATTCCAACCATTGGGTCCCATAGATGTTGGACTCCCCCTTGCGGTCACCTCGACCGAATCATCTCTTGCTCCAATTGAATCTGACAAAGCCACCCAGTTCATTGAGCGGATCCAGAACATCCACCAATAGGTTTAAGATATCCTACATAAGTCTAATGACAAGTACAAGCAGTGCCATGATCAACATCGGGTGCCACATAAGTTTCAGGTGGGTGACAAAGTTTGGTTGCACTTACAGAAAGAACGCCTTACAGGACCCCATAGGAAGCTTCGACCACTCCGTTATGGGCTGTACACCATCACCAAGGCTGTGGGAGATAATTCTTTTGAGCTCAACATTCCTCCTTTCCTTGGCCTGCACCCAATGTTCAACATGGATCTCCTTCACCCTTATTTCCCACCATTATTGGATACTTCAGACGTAGCAGAGCATATGACACCAACAGAGGTCAACCTCGACTGCATACAACAGGAATCCAATGATCATATTGTGGATACATAGATTAAGGGCACTTGAAAACAAAGGATCCAACTTTATCGAGTCGTCAAAGCAGGGCAACTCCTGCACCAAGGCAAGTGGCTCACCCGGGGCCAAATTCAATAGAAATTTCCTCATCTATTGGGGGAACTCAATGCAATGGATACCATTGCTTCCTAAGGAGGGAGTATTGATACAGGTGGATATCAGTGGCCACCCACCTTTTCCAACTAGCTCAAAACAATTTTCTGATAATTTTGGCAATTTACTATTTTTAGCAGTTTTAACTTTCGAGGCCATTTTGAGGGCCTAAATGAAGGTTTTTCAAGATAGAGATTCTCAATAATATTTGAAGGCATGATTGAGCCCCCAAAATTAATCTCCTCAATGATATCTTTCCAACGGTCTATCACACGCCTAAAACAATTATCGTATGCAAAAGTTACGACCCCTGGAAGTTGATGTACTAACTTACCCAAACAGGGCCCACGTGACTTTTGGCACTTCATCTCCTAGGGTTAGGTTTTTGGATGTCTATGGTTTTTGGAATTATTGTTTATTGTAAAAAGGCCTTCAAATCCTCATAGTAATCATCTTCTTGTGAATGAGCGCAACCATCACATCTCTTCTCAGAGATAAGCCGCCACCATTCCAACAAGCTTGTTTTCTTATTTCCTTATTGAATAGAAAACCGATTTTACTGTATCTATGTTATTTTGTATTAAGCACATGTTAATAATCTATATTCATTTCGTTCTATTCATAAAATTTGGATCATCTTTCCACCAGATACTTGCTTTTCCCTTCAAGTTGTAGATGGTCATTCTGACTTTCGTATTACTAGAGTAGTTGTAAATATGAAAGTATTTATTTATATCTAGTAGCCATGCTTCAACCTCTTCACCCATCCTTGATTTTCCATCAAAGGTGGATGATTTTATTTTATTTAATTCACCTTCCAGGTGATCTACTTGTTTTCTTTTTCTTCTTGTAGTTATTTTGTTTTCTGTCATGTGTGTGTCTTCAGAAGAACTATCCTTATTTTCGATTTCATGACCATAGTTTTTAGAGGTCCTTTTGTTGACTTCTTCCTCTTTGTCATTGTTCTTTGGGATCCTCTTGGTTACTATACTATGTAGCAACATTTCATTTATTTCTAACTGGTCTTCCTGTGCCTTTTTTAGCTTTTTGTTATCTTCTTTAAACACTTGTAATTCCATGATGAGGTTCTTCATTGTTTCCAAAACTTGGGTGGTTGAACTTCCTTCTCTTTTATGCCCTGGTTATTTAGGAAGTCATTGATTTGGATTATCCTCGGGTATGATTTCTTCTTCATGTTTTGTTGACATTATCACAACAAACCAATAATTTTTCTACTTGTAACAATAAACATATTTGTTAGTTTTTCTTCAACAGAAATAAAAGAATTAAAATAATATTGGCCTTGCCCCAAGGTCCAACTGTTGTAACCTTAAGCTCTAATACCATATGTAATGTACCCCAAATTTCTCAAATAATAATAAAAAAATTGTTAGGGGACATTAACTTCTCTTGAATCTCCAAAATGTTTAAGACACATAGATAATCCATTATATATATCTTATTCCTTTTATTGTATGCATACAAAATTTACTTCTTTGTCATTATCCATCTTAAATGTTGAAGGAGATTTAAATTCCACTTGTCTCTTACTGTTATATTTCATTATAACATCATTATTGGATTATAAATCACACGCTTATTTGTATTGAAGAGTTTTGTGACCATGACTGTCATAGTCCCTTAGAATAGCCACTAGGTCTATGTCAAGACATGCTATGCACATTAAATTGCGTAAAATAATATGTCATACATATATGAGTGCTCTAAAACATGGCCACAAGATCAACACATTGTAGACATAGTGTTGAGATAGGAGACATAATTCCTAAGCGCTAGGATTTAATTTTACCCATAACAATATATGAATTTATCATAGTACAGTGAAAATGTACCTATACATAACATTGGTAACCCTAATCGACTGTTACATACATGGTCTTATCATCCTAGGGTTATCTCTAGGATTAAACCTAACCCAACATTTAAGTGGTTCAAAAATTGTTTTATGGTGGATGACAGGTCGGGTCTAAGTCTACTCTGTGCTAGCCTATATCCATTTACTTCTGGTCGGCCCATTAAACGTGATGCCTGTTCGGTACCCTCCAGAATTGACACTTTGGAGAAAATGCCCAATGTAGGCTCACCATTTCCTCGACTTCACATGGCAGAGGTAATGGGTGTGCACCAACCACATTTACTCCTCTAGCGAGGCCCTCGAGCTAACAATTGTTCTTCCTAGTTTCCCCTTTAGTCCTGTAACAAAAAATTGTCTTTGTGTTGTATACGACCGATGATTTTGGCAAGCTCGACTCTCGTGAGCGATGGAAGGAGGCACACACATCCGGGGTTATCTATGCACAAGGGTGAGTAAACGTTCTGTTTCTTATGTTTTCTGTGAGATGTATTCTGTAAACATATTCTCTATATGGTGCAATGTAAAATAATTTAGAGGTTTAATGCAACAGACCTCATGTTTCTCTTCTTCATTCGAGGGTTGAAAATGCATGACAGGTGCGCCTTCGTATGCATTTCTTCCCATGAATCCCACCGTGTTTTATGGTTCCATTATAAGTTAGGTGAAAACCTTTAGATTTAACGCTCAAGTTTGAGGGTTATTGTGTGTTCCTCTTGATTGGTTGTCAATCTTCAAGCCTATAATCGTTACGATCCTTTCCTAGTCAGACTGTGGCCCAAATCATTTTATAAGTTAAACCCTCTAATCCTTTCTTGTTTTCTTTAACACTGAACATGGTCATTAATCCACAACCCTCTGTTGTAAAAGAGAATAACATTTAGTTAATAAGACTATACAGGTGCACCCTGTTTGAAAGTTACTGTTAGAATCATTGTTATTCTTACACTCTAGAATTCGTTCAAAGATCTCAAAACTTACTACATTGGTATGTTATTCCTACTTGACTGTTCTTAAAAATTATGTAGGAAAATTTTGTATTCACATTCTATATATATATATATATATGGAAATATTAATAGGATCTTAATCGTTTTTGAAAACTAACAACAACATTTGTACATATCCTTAGGTTGTAAAAGATTTCTCTGCCGGGAAGAATCATGGTTTGTCCCGCAGCCACCTTGGCACCATCCTTCATTGATCTCTCGTCTGATACAGTTAATAAACGGTTTACGAAAGGATTTTTCTATGTCAGCCACTCTGCACTAAAAAAAGAGAGGGTATCCTTGTTTAATCATTTGAATGTATGCGGAACGAAAAATCGTAGGGTTCAAACACGTTTTTGCACATTTAGACTTTAACCTAGGATTGGGTTCTTACTATAAATTTCTATGCACTCAAAATTTCATAATTTACCTTTTTGTAATGCTATTTAATTTTAATTATCCATCTATTGTGATTATAATCAGGTTACATCTTGTGCACCTCTATGAATTCTTATTAATTTAATAATTCCCTCACTCTAATCATTACCCCAAATTAGAAATTCCACTGTGTGATTTCGGGGAATTAATTGGTAGTTTTGTTTAATCATTAACCTTGCCACAGTCGACTCCTTCCGTTTATTTGGTCCTCTACATAGTGTTTGGAGATTTCTGTTATGTTTTTTCTGTTTGATCATTCCATGCATGGTCTATTTCGATGATAACTGGTTTCACTTCTTTGCTTACTGTCGCTTCCTCTATTTTACAAGTGAAAGGTTCTATGCATGGATATATAAAAATTAATGATGGACCCTTTCTGTTTTGTGAGGGTACCCATCAGTCGGTTTTGGGTCCACTCCTCCTCCTCCTGGATCGTGGATAGATTGTCGCAAAAGGAACACAAGGCGATCTAGTTTTCGTCAGAACTCAAGCTAAGTTTTTGTCTTTGGCTTATTCTATTTTTTGATTTCCATAGAATTAAAATGCTAGCACAGTTACTAAACCCTCATTTTACTTCCTTTGCATGTTATGCAAGTCGATGTAATAGGAAGAAGGAAGCCTCTTACCACGAAAGGTATTCAGGTTCCATGTCCTTCCTTGACCGACCTATGCGCACATTAACTTTGGTTACATACAAATTCTGTGTATACTTTCTTAGAGTTATGTTTACAATACAAGAGGTTGTGGAGTTTTTGGTCTATGGTTCTCCAATTGTAATATTTTGAATAATGATCGATTGAATATAATGGTTGCTTTTGCAAGATACTTTGAATTCTACTAAATCACTATATTCCTGTGGTAATAAATAATGTATTTGGACTATTATTCTTTCTATCTATTCTCTTCAGTGTTTGTGTATGTACAGATTTGAATAGCAATTCAATATA
>JZKD02S1615607.1:10091-20723 GCA_000966675.3 Picea glauca
TGGGTCCATGGAGTTTCTTATAGACTCCATGCCCTAGAGATTCCACTTCTACCTTTTATCATAGGATCACGGATCTGGATGGACAACCAAGAATGCTTTAAGGCTTCTCTTTGAAAAGGTCTTCTTCTACGGTTGAGCTGAACACGTACTGTCTTTCATGACTGCTACCATGGATATATACATTTCATCATCTTCAATGGATCATATGATTAGCTCCCTCCTAATCCTTGCTTCATGTAAGAGTGCATATAATCGGTTCCCTTCATCTGATAGAGTCCATACTTCCATCTGTATTCTTATTGCCTTATGCAATATATAATTGTCTCTCTCTGTCTAACAGATTCCATGCTTCCATCTTAGTTGTCATCATAATTCTTTCTCCAATTTCTCTTGATGTCTGACTTCTAAGTCTCTTCAAGATTGATTCTGATTTCGGCTTATATTGTAATAACTTTCACATGATATATTCCATTCTTTCATGTGTAATGTCTAATGATAACTCTTTCCATCTTGTTTGTTCTTTCATAGGTATAGTTCTTCTTGGAACGCATTATCTTCCAAGAGATAGATATACAAGATATGTACAGAGACGATCCAAGCAAGATATGTACAAGAAAAATAAGAGTGTTTTTACCTTTTAGTAGAAGAAGTCTCTTCCATCCTGCTTAGTCTTCTTTGCAGGTTCTTTTTCTTCAGAAATCAATGCTTCATGTTTCTCCTTCCTTTTCTTTAGCTCGGGACACTGGTTCCTGTAGTGACTGTACTTTTGACAGTTGAAGCACTGTATTTCTGAAATGTCTTTTCTTTGTTTTGGCTTCCTTCTTGAATCAAATTTTCCTTTGTCTCTGAAGTTCTTGGATCTTGCTGTGAAGGCTTGATCATCGTACTTCTTTTGAGGTTTCTCTTTTGCATTGATCCTTGATTCTTCTTGACCACAACAAGTCCAAAGTTCTTCAAATGTCGGGTACTCCTTCCTTGTGTTCATGCTTGCGGCAAATGCATCCCATGTCTTGGGAAGACCATTGAGTACTATGTTCACCAATTCCTTTTCTGAAGTGATCTCTTCAATAGCTTGTAGTTGATATATTAACTGGGAGATCCTTACAAGGTATGATGTTATGTTGTCGTCATCATTCATCTTCATGTCATGGAGCTCATTCTTTAGACTCATAACTTGTCCAATGTTTCTAACTGAGAAGAGATTTGTTAGGGCATCATAGATCTTCTTCGATGATTCAAGATGGGAGATGTAGGGTATCAAGTGGTATTTTATGGAATCCACTATGATACGCATGGCATTGATGTCAATGTCTTTGAACTTCTCCATAGCTGCAACGTTCTGCAGTTCCTTCTCTTCTCCTTCTTTAAACTCTAGCTTCACGATCTTTCCTTTCACGATATCCATCACTTTATTCTTTAGCAAGGATGAGATCAATCCTTGTCTTCCATGCTCTGAAGTTAGAGGCTCCATCTAGCTTGTTCTCAAAATTCATAGAGTTCGTCATGGCTTGCTTGACTTGGTCAAACCCTAGATTTGACTAGAAATTCAAACTTCACATCTTGGCCTTCTGAGAGTACCAAGAGATGCATTGGGCTAGGGTGAACTGATCTATCTGGAGATTAGGTCAATATCGTCACTTAAGGTGCCTCGACAAGAGGTTTAGGTTTTCTGCAACTGCTTCTGCTGGTAACCCTAGCTGTAGTGCTTTTGGAAACTGCTCCTGCTAGTAACCCTAGCGGCAATACCTCAACGAGCTCAATATCTAGTGGCTATGTTTCCTTCCAACATTTTAGGCTGACTGAAGGGGTGTGGGCCCATAACCTATTAGAATATAGAATATGGTGTGCTCGTTTTACCATTGACGATACCCTTGTCACCTAACCATAAGCCGAAGCCTCCCTCCGAGAACCTTAACCTTGACTGAGAATTCCTTCGGAAGCAAACCCTAGGCTAGATAGCCAAACAAAGAGTAGCGCATCAATCCCCAAGGATAGTGCATCACAAAAGCTGATTAGATAGTCCCAAACCTCGGCCAAGAGATATTCAAGCCAATACTGAAACTAGCTACTGCTGCAGTTGCACCTGCAACCCTCCTCCAAACCTGCGCACCAGACTGCAGCTGCAGTGTGCACCAACTGGGAAACTGCAATTCTGAGATGTTGTCAAATGAGAACTGGTGCCCTGTATTTATAGTAATCCTTCTAGTTTGTTGGGGCTGACTTCTCATTCTGGGTATGTGTCTGTTTAGTATATTATTATTAATTATGGCCGACTTCTTCTCTTGGAGGCTAATAGCCTAATATAAATTATCTTCTTGAGCTGACAAGGCTTCTAGGGTTATTAGCCAACTCATTAGGATTTCTCTTACTTCCTGGAGTCTTCTATTCTCGTCAAGTTCACACGTGGGGGTAAATAGCTCCCGCAGCTACCATAATATTAACAGGTCTAAGTATAGAAAGTTGGGTCTTGAGGAAAACCTCTCTCGCATGCCCAAGAAACCCTCCTTGTTGGAATTAAATAAAAACAATGAAGAAAAAGATTCTATTAATTTGTTGCTTGAACAAGCTCTCACGTGACAGAGGGAAAAAATGATGGAGAATTTTTCCCACATCCTTCAATGCCTACCGATAAAAATAGGCACATATTCATAAAGAGGCCACTATGGAGGAACATTGTCTTTCAAGGTACAGGTTAATTTTGATATTCCTGTATTTGAAGGTTAGATATATGCAGATGCCCTAGACAAATGGTTAAATCTGCTAGAAGATTATTTCTCTATTCACCATTTATTTGAAAGGGAAAAGATCACCTTCGCACTCCTTAAGGCTCTCCCCCATGTCAAACATTGGTGGGAAAATTACTGGGATAAAAGTTACACATAGGAGTCTATAATATATGGGGTCGATCCCACTTGGGATTTTTTTGTGGATGTGGTCAAGGAACAATATTACCCTGTTGGAAAATATGAAGACCAATACATGAGATGGACCACATTGTGGCAAGAGAGAGGCCAAGCAGTTCTGAAGTTCACCAATACCTTCCATACCTTGTGCACCAAGTTGGGTATCAAAGACTCTAAAAGACATTTGGTTCTGAAATACTGAAGGGTTCTACATAGATACATCCAAACTGAAATGGATTTTCTGGACATCTCATCACTCAGTGTTGCTTATTGATATGTTGTTAAAATCGAGAAAAAATTTAGGCACCAGAACAAAAGGGATTTCGGATCTACAAATCCACAACAACCAAAGTATGAGAAAGACGACCCTAACAAAAAGCTTCCCAGAAACTATTCTAAGACATAGGAAAAAAGGGTCNGAGTTCGTCATGGCTTGCTTGACTTGGTCAAACCCTAGATTTGACTAGAAATTCAAACTTCACGTCTTGGCCTTCTGAGAGTACCAAGAGATGCATTGGGCTAGGGTGCACTGATATATCTAGAGATTAGGTCAATATCGTCACTTAAGGTGCCTTGACAAGAGGTTTAGGGTTTCTGCAACTGCTTCTACTGGTAACCCTAGTTGTAGTTCTTTTGGAAACTGCTCCTGCTAGTAACCCTAGCGACAGTACCTCAACGAGATCAATATCCAGTGGCTATGTTTCCTTCCAACATTTTAGGCTGACTGAAGGGGTGTGGGCCCATAACCTATTAGAATATAGAATATGGTGTGCTCGTTTTACCATTGACGATACCCTTGTCACCCAACCATAAGCCGAAGCCTCCCTCCGAGAACCTTAACCTTGACTGAAAATTCCTCCGGAAGCAAACCCTAGGCTAGATAGACAAACAAAGAGTAGCGCATCAATCCCCAAGGATAGTGCATCACAAAAGATGATTAGATAGTCCCAAACCCTGGCCAAGAGATATTCAAGCCAATACTGAAACTAGCTACTGCTGCAGTTGCACCTGCAACCCTCCTCCAAACCTGTGCACCGGACTGCAACTACAGTGTGCACCAACTGGGAAACTGCAATTCTAAGATGTTGTCAAATGAGAACTGGTGCCCTGTATTTATAGTAATCCTTCTAGTTTGTTGGGGATGACTTCTCATTCTGGGTATGTGTCTGTTTAGTATATTATTATTAATTCTGGTCGACTTCTTCTCTTGGAGGATAATAGCCTAATATAAATTATCTTCTTGAGCTGACAAGGCTTCTAGGGTTATTAGCCAACTCATTAGGATTTCTCTTTCTTCCTGGAGTCTTCTATTCTCGTCAGGTTCACACATGGGGGTAAATAGCTCCCGCAACTACCATAATATTAACAGGTCTGAGTATAGAAAGTTGGGTCTTGAGGAAAACCTCTCTCGCATGCCCAAGAAACCCTCCTTGTCGGAATTAAATAAAAACAACGAAGAAAAAGATTCTAGTAATTTGTTGCTTGAACAAGCTCTCACGTGACAGAGGGAAAAAATGATGGAGAATTTTTCCCACATCCTTCAATGCCTACCGATAAAAATAGGCACATATCAATAAATAGGCCACTTTGGAGGAACATTGCCTTTCAAGGTACAGGTTAATTTTAATATTCCTGTATTTGAAGGTCAAATATATGCAGATGCCCTAGACAAATGGTTAAATCTGCTAGAAGATTATTTCTCTATTCACCATTTATTTGAAAGGGAAAAGATCACCTTCGCACTCCTTAAGTCTCTTCCCCATGTCAAACATTGGTGGGAAAATTACTGGGATAAAAGTTACACATAGGAGTCTAGAATATATGGGGTCAATCCCACTTGGGATTTTTTTGTGGATGTGGTCAAGGAACAATATTACCCTGTTGGAAAATATGAAGACCAATACATGAGATGGACCACATTGTCGCAAGAGAGAGGCCAAGCAGTTCTGAAGTTCACCAATACCTTCCAAACCTTATGCACCAAGTTGGGTATCAAAGACTCTAAAAGACATTTGGTTCCAAAATACTGCGGGGTTCTACATAGATACATCCAAACTGAAATGGATTTTCTGGACATCTCATCACTCAGTGTTGCTTATCGATATGTTTTTAAAATCGAGAAAAAATTTAGGCACCAGAACAAAAGGGATTTCGGATCTACAAATCCACAACAACCAAAGTATGAGAAAGACGACCCTAACAAAAAGCTTCCCAAAAACTATTCTAAGACATAGGAAAAAAGGGTCATAGGAAGACGAAGAAGGACACTGGAAAATGTTTCAATTTCCACAAAATCCCCTGGAAAAACACCAATTAATCTCACTCAAAATAGTCATTGGTGGATCATATTAAAGACAAGGAGCCAAACCCTAATTCTGAATTTGATTATGAAAATACTGGTAAAAGACATATCATCAANGATCTACAAATCCACAACAACCAAAGTATGAGAAAGACGACCCTAACAAAAAGCTTCCCAGAAACTATTCTAAGACATAGGAAAAAAGGGTCATAGGAAGACGAAGAAGGACACTAGAAAATGTTGCAATTTCCACAAAATCCCCTGGAAAGACACCAATTAATCTCACTCAAAACAGTCATTGGTGGATGATATTAAAGACAAGGAGCCAAACCCTAATTCTGAATTTGATTATGAAAATACTGGTAAAAGACATATCATCAACGTAGACCCCACTACTATTGTCGTGACTGCAACAATTCAACTAGAAAAACCAATAGATCCTGGAGAGGGAGAGACCCTTTTTCATTCACAGATGTGGATGAAGGGGACCTCGCTGCATTTTATTGTTGATAACGGAAGCCAAATGAACCACATCTCAGCATAGGTCATCAAATAGTTGGGATTGTCGACAACACCGCACCTACAACCATATAATATCAGGTGGATTTTCTAGGAATGAGATATTTGTATCATCCAACAATGTTGATTGTCATACGTCATCCAACCCTTCAAGGATGAGGTATTATGTGATGTTTCCCCACTGGATGTTTGTGATGTTCTCTTGGGCCAGCCATATATGTGGAAGCACCATGTTTGTTTATGAGTCTCGACCTCGTAGTGTCATTGTTACTTTGGGGGGTCATCTCTAGAAAATATCGTAGGTAGTTCCAACTATTGTCCCACATAAATAGTGCCACAAGGTAGTATCTCATACTACAAAATTCATCTTCTTCACAATGTATTCAAAAGGTGCACAGAAGGACACTGCAACCAGTGCATCCTTAGTAAGGGTACCTTCTATCCAACAAAAGTAGATCGAAAAGATTGCAACAAAGGACAATGATTCTTTCTTCACACATTCATCTCATGTAACCATAGTGGTTAAAAAGGTCCAATGCTTCTAGCCACATGTTCATGATAGCCTTCAACAAGCTAAGCAACACATCTTCTCCAATAAGGCAAGTAGCTCACCAAGATTCAGATTCAACAAATGCTTCCCTCTCTCCCCCATGAACTCAATGTAATGGAGAACATTGATTCTTAAGGAGTTAGTATTGATCTAGGTAGATATCGATGATAAACCACCTATTCCACGGGCTTGAAAAACAATTTTCCATCTTGGCAGCTTTTTGGGTTCCAAATTTATGGGGTTGTTTTGAGGACCTAAATGACGTTTTTTGGGGATTTGGGGCCAAGTGACTATTGGAGGCACATACTTGTGCTAGTCTGAAATCGTTTTTCTCAGTTAGAAATTTCCAATGATGTATTGAGTTCCCCAAATGAAGATCATATGCAAAATTTATGCCCTCGGGAAGTTGGCGTATCAACTACCCCCATCGGAGCTCGCAAACCTTTTGGATTTTCAACTTCCARGGTTAGGTTTTTGGATTTTACTTATGTTAAAAAGGCCTTTGGATCCTCATTGTAGCGATCATATTCTTTCAAATGAGCATAGGCATCATGTCTCTTCTTAGAGATAAGTCGTCACCATTCTAACGAGTATTTCACTTGGTATTTTTAAAGTCTTTGTACATTTTCGTGCATTGATAGAAAAATGTGTATTACTGTATCTCTGTGTTTATTGATGCATCTATGATACATTTCTATTATGTTATTGTACATCCATGATATCTTTTTACATTTCTTTATTATATCTCTGCTCACATTTTGTGTCGAAAATAATCTAGATCAAACAAATTTCTTCTTTACAGTTGAAATGAAATGCAAGAAAGGGTTGTGAAATATATGGTCTACACATAAATGAAAGTCTAGAAAATATGGTTGATCATTTATTAACTAATGATCCTACATTAGGTAAGTTTYARGATGTGTATTTATAAGAGATTCTAAGACTACCTCTTAGAAGGGACATAGATTTCACAATAGATTTTGTACCAGGATCAACACCAGTTTCCAAATCACCATATAGGATGAGTGTTCCTGAACTGCCTGAGTTGAAAATGCAGCTTCAAGAGATATTGGAAAAATAGTATATCAGACCAATTGTATCTCCATGGGTTGCACTAGTCCTATTTGTGAAAAAGAAGGATGAAACTTTTAGGTTGTGCATTGACTATCAACAATTGAAGAAAATGACAATAAAAAATAATCACCCTTTAACCCGTATTGACAATATGTCTGATCAAGTTGAAGAGGATAAAACATTTTCTAAAATATATTTAAGATCAAGTTATCACCAGATCATAATAAAATATGAAGATATACATAAAACTACTTTTAGAACCAGGTATGAACACTATGAATTCATAGTGGTACCCTTTGGGCTAACAAATGCTCCAACAACATTTATGTGTCAAGTTATGAACAATGTGTTAAGAAAATACTTAAATACATTATTAATTTAACAATAGCACTTTGTTCTATTCACCACCCTCATATGAGGATGATGGTAGGGGTGGGGGAAATATTAGAGAAAACATAATATGAGGGGTAATATTAGAGAAAACATATTATGTTTTCTCTAATATTACCCAGTTTGTTTTCTCTAATATTAGCCCCCACCCCTACTATTATTTTTTCTCTAATATTACTGAATATGTTTTCTCTAATATTACCCCCCACTCCCACCCTTATCAAATTATGGAGAAAACATATTATGTTTTCTCTAATATTACCCCCATCCCCACCCTCATCAAGTTATGTTTTCTCCAATATTACACTCCACCCCCACCCTCACCCTCATCCCCTCATCAAGTTATTTTCATTCTGTTGTTCTTTTGTTTATATCATCTATATAATTTTTTTCTAGGAAGTGTTGAAATTTTATATCATTTTTTATAATTTGTTTCATCCAATATTTTATGAACAAATTCCATATTCAATGGAAATGATTTTCAAACTATAAAATGATATAAATTTTATAATTTCTTTAATTTTGGAATATCTTAACYATATTAAAAAATKCCTTGTTATCTCCTTTATTAAGTCCTAAATACTTTATATTTGGCTCAMTAAAAATGGTCTTGATCTAGGCAATGCATTATTAAGTCCTAAATACTTTATATTTGACTCACTAAAAATGGTCTTAATCTAGGCAATGCATTACCCTGRTTGATCTTGAAGTTAAGACCATTGTCATGGGTGRGAAATACAATTATAGGTATARTTATATATGTWAAATTATTTTTATAGTTAACTAGCAACAATCACGTTTAAATAAAAAGTGGTTGATATAAGCGATTGAATCCATTTTCCACCTTTTAAAATTGATGGCTCTTCTTTTTACTTAAATGTGATTGCTAAATCAATGATGTATTAATAAAAAGAAGAGCCATTCGAACAATCGCCATCATTGATTTATTATTTATTATTTATTTAACCATTGCTAAATGTTTAACCATGGTTGAATATGGTTGACTATGGTTGACCATGGTTAACAATGTTTAACAATGGTTAAACATGTTTGACAGTTGTTTTCCATAGATGACCATGTCTAGCCATGAACATGTTTAAACATGACTATGGATGAAATTCACTATGTTCACCTTAACTATGACTACAATTAACTATTACATTAACTATGGTTGAATATTGTTGACCATGATGAAGATTATGGTTTAATATAGTTGACCTTGCCCATGGTTGTCTATGGTTTTCCATGGTTGACTATGGTTAACCATGGTTGAGCTTAACGTGGATCAAAGTTTAGTATGGTTGTTCATGGTTGACCTTCACTATAGTTGACTATGATTGAAATTGACCATGGTTGACTATGGGTGACCATGGCCATGGATGACCTTCGAAGATCGTGTGGCATTGATTATACTCAACCATGTTGATTATGTTTAACCATGGTTTACTATGACACTATGGCATTGCAATGTTGATCGGGTTTTGTTCATTAAATTGCGACATTAGGTTTTGTTTTTCACATGACATTGTAGGGTTATGGTCATTACATTGCAATATAGTTTTTTTTTTTGACACAATATGTCATTGGAATAGGTTTGTCATAGTTTGAAAGTGGGTTATGTTTGTCACATTGCGACATTATAAAATGGTTGTCTCACTGCAATGTTGGGCTATGTTCAAGTCACATTACGACATTGGGTTGTTCTCATCACATTGTGACAACGGGTTATGTTTGTCAGACAATGACATTTGGAATTTTTTGTCACATTAAGATGATAGGATATTTTCATCACATTGTGACGATGAGGTTATGGTAATCACATTGCAATGATAAGGCTATGTTCAACATATTGTAACAATTGTTAGATTTTCCTTATTTACAGAGCATTAGTGTTACTAGTGTTATTCTACTTCGTTACCATTAACATATATATCATGTAATGAGCAGTAACAACATAAACAAGATAAAGAAAAGAACACAAGAGATTTATCCAAGGAAAACCCCAAATGGGGGAAAAAACCCAACAACCTTTCTTAGATATATTTCGTTCATGAATTAGGTCCAATTAGAGAAAACCTAGCACAAGTGTTAGATTAACCAAAAATACCACCCCAACTACAGCAGCAACACCATACAAAGGTAGCACGCCTCCTCAAGGAGTAGCGCACACGAGAGAGATAACCAGAAGACTGAGAAATAATAAATCGGGTAGCTGCAGCTACTATGTCACCCCATCCAAACTTGCACCTTGATTATGTGTAGTCGGGAGAGAGAGTGTGTGTGAACAAATGAGCCAATATATCCTCTATTAATAGTCTTCTTGGCCACTAGACTAGGCTGAATTCTTATTTGGACATGTTTCTTATCATTATTACTTTATTCTTTTGGGCTGACTTCTCTTCTAGGGTATGTAATGGATCCCTTGCTTCCAGAATCTTCTCCGCATCTAAGAAAGTTCATTTAGGAAGGAAGGATCCTCCCACAACCACCAAAAACTCAAAACTCCCTCTTAGCTAGGGAGGAATCTTTCACGATGTCTTCATCTGGTATTCCAATGACTACTCAGCAATGTGCTAGTAGGCACATGACTACTACAATTCCTTCGGTAGCTCGAATCATCATGCACAGTCTCTATGATCAAGAGGTAGTACACACAACTACATCAAGCGATATGGTAATCTCTATGGAAATCATCTAGTAGCACACATCTACTAAAAATTCATCCAATAGATCACAGTTGTTGCCAAGTAGTACACAACTAATGTCAGTGACACACAATCAATCCTAGTGGAACACATCCATTATAGTAGCACACAACTACTGTTCGGAGTCACACAACCTCTTCCAGAGGAACACATCCACTGAAGTAGCACACATCTATTGTTTGGAGTCAC
>JZKD02S1615607.1:52177-69787 GCA_000966675.3 Picea glauca
CACACCAGTTCACATTTGTGCTCGTGATTTTATATCATGACTCTGACCAACCGCTAACCATTCAATGCCTAGCCATTTTTCAGATCGTGGATTCCCAGATAGGCGAGATCTATAACCAAGGTCAAATTTTATATGACAAAAGTGTTTGGTGCAAAATATATATCACGTAAGTGTGTTGTGAAACATGTATATCATAGAACAAGGGGCATAAGAAATCTATAGTGTGAAGTCACGACGAATTATAGAGTACGAAATTTCTGGGTGCAAGATGTATATCGTGCACTTGTAGATGATGGAAGTTTTGGGTACAAGATTTATAATAGCACTAACCTGAGGGTGGGTCAAACTCCTGTAAATTGTTTTTGAATACTTATATCACAGAATAGGGGGCATAAAAATTTGATAGCATTAGGTCGCGACCCAATGGAGAGATAATTGGCTAAGTATTGAAAGGAACTACGATCGGTAGGGCTCATGATGTGAAGATATAGGACCAATCAAAGAGTTCGAAAAAAGTCAGGTTCAAGTTTAAATATATTTATTTAAATTGTATTTATGTTAATGTATCTTAATATATTATTTGTGGTCGAAATGCAAACCATGTTTCAATATGTGGACGAATTGTAGACCACAGAAGTTTTGGGTGCAAGATGTATAGGGAGGAACTGCAGATGGTGCAAGTTTTGGGTGCAATATCTATAATAGCACCAACTCTGGGGTCGTCTGTTCACATTTGTGCTCGTTCTTTTATACCTTGACTCCGACCAGCCGCTAGCCATTCGGTGCCTAGCACTTTTCAGATCACGGATTCCTAGGTAGGCGGGTTCTATAACTGGGGTCAAATTGTAAATGGCGTAAGTGTTTGGTGCAAAATTTATATCATAGAAGTGTTGTGTGCATCATGTATATCACAGAACAGTGGGGACATAAGAAATTGATAGCGCTAAGTCGTGCAAAGTTGTGCACTGAGTTGTCACTAAGAACGTAGAATGAATTTAAATTGAGGATGGCAGGAACACCCTCTTTGTGTTACACATTTTTCAATGAAATGTTCTTATATATACAATTTGACAGTCGGGGCCTTTTGTGTCCTAGGGAACCCTTGCCACCCTATTTTGAAGCCCGTCCGATCATTTTCCACGGGTATTTCTATGTCCACCACCTTCGCACTTATTTCCAAGTATATGCAATAAGTATATAACTTCTATAGAAACATGCATAAAAGATCTTGCGAGAAAATGGGATATATATCACAGATGTGAATATATTTACCCTTATTTTCCATCTTCTATACTTTATCTTTTATCACGGAATTGTTGGGTGAAAAATGTATATGATGAAAGTGTTGGGTGCAATATGTATATAAGGAAACATGCAGGATAAGAATGTGATAGCGCTAAGTTGGGACATTGTGGTGAGATATTTGGCCAAGTGTTGAAAGGGATGATCATCAGTCAGGTTCTTGATGTGAAGATATAGGTGGAAATGAGGATTTGAGAGTTCGCTAAATGATCAAACCACAGACAATCTAGAAGCCCGAGAAAGTTAGGTTCAAGTTTAAAGGGATTTTGTTTATGTTTATTTAAAATGTATCCATATTAATGTATCTTACTAGATTATTCATGGTCCAAATGTAAACCATGTTCGAATTTGAATCGTATTTTGTGCTTTTATATCGTTTCTCCGACCAACCATTAGCCATTCGATGCCTAGCCACTTTTCAGATCGCGGATTCCTGGGTAGGCAGGCTCTATAACTGGGGTTCAATTGTAAATGACATGAGTGTTTGGTGTAGAATTTATAGCACAAAAGTGTTGTGTGCAACATGTCTATCACAAAACAGGGGGGAATAAGAAATTGATAGTGCTAAGTCACGATGAATTGTAGAGTATGGAATTTTTGGGTGCCTGATGTGTATCATGCACTTGTAGATGATAGAAGTTTTAGGTGCAAGATTTATAATAGTGTCAACCCGGGGGTCGGTCAGACTCCCGTAAATCATTGTTGAATACGTATATCATGAAACAGAGGGCACCCAATCCAGGGGTCGATCGGTCTCCCGTAAATAGTTGTTGAATAAGTTATTTTCTTATTAATGCCAATAAGCAAATTTGTGCACTGAGTTGTCACTAGTGACAATAGAATGAATTAGAGTTGACAATGGTAGGAACACCTTCTTCATGTTACACATTTTGCAGTAAAATGTTCTGATATATACAATTTGACAGTTGGGGCCTTACGTCTCGTCAGGAATCCTTGCCACCCTATTTTGAAGCTTGTCTAACCACTTTCCATGGGTATTTATGTGCCCACCACCTTCACACTCCTTTCCAAGTATATGCAATAAGTATATAACTTCTCCAAAAACATGCATAAAATATCTTGCGAGCAAATGGGATATCTATCACAGATGTGAATATATTTACCCTTGTTTTCCGTCTTCTATACTTTATCTTTTATCACAGAATTTTTGGGTGCAAAATGTATATGACGAAAGTGTTGGGTGAAAGATGTATAAAATGGAACATGCGGGGTATGAATGCGATATCACTAATTTGGGACATCGCAGTGAGATATTTGGCCAAGTGTTGAAAGGGATGGTTGTCGGTCGGGTTATTGATGTGAAGATATAGATGGAAATGAGGATTTGATAGTCCGTTAACCGATCAACCCGCGGACAATCCAGGAGCCCAAGAAAGTTAGGTTCATGTTTAAATGGATTTTGTTTATTTTTATTTAAAATGTATCCATATTAATGTATCTTACTATATTATTTGTGGTCCAAATGTAAACCATGTTCAAATTTCAATGGTGTTTTGGGCTCAATTTTTTTTGCTCAAACCTACAAGGAACAAAGAAAAAAATATATTACTTTACATTTTGTATATCGAAGAATATTATGAAATATAGGAAGCTACAATACATGCACAATATAGAACATGAACATGTACAATGAAATGAGTTAATTTTACGAAGAAATACAAATTCCAAATAACAACACCAAGCATTGAATATCAGCATAGTACAACCCCAAATATTTATATTTAGATAAAATGGGTCACAAAATACATTTGAGAATATTTCCCCAAAAAAGTTGTCTTCGAATTTGAAAAACAAACTATAGTTTAGTACATATTCTGTGAAATAAAAATGTGTTTGCCAGAATGAATCTGATTGGGAATGTTGCGGACTACAAAGAAAAGATGTACAAGAATGAATTTTTTAGCAACAAGAAAGTTGATGATGGAAAACAACAAAACCTAGCAAGAATAAAGAAAAAATTGTCAGATCTGGGTTAAAGCTTTGTTAGAATAAGTGGATGAAGACAAAAGAATGTAATCATATCAACTTACTATGATGGTGTCCCATGCCTTGTCATTTCTTCATTGATGTCCTTCTATGGATTTCCTCAGCTTTGACCTTCATCAATAATCTGGTGGACAACCTTTTTCAACCATTCTTTGGTGTATCTCCTCATCGGCACCACGTTCATTTCATGCCAGATTTTTATATTGAAGAATTCACTTTCCAAGTCCCTTAGATCAATATACAAGTTGTGCAATGCTTCTTGAATATTTTTGTTTCTAATTACATAACTGACTAGCCAAGTTTTCACGTCATCTTCACCATATTCAAGAATGCCATAGAAATTTTCAAATGACAGTGTTTTATAGATATGAACTTGATCATCAAATGATTGCTTGGTTAAAAAAATGAGTTTAATATCAATTTTGGGTCCTGGACTTCAGTGTTGTTGGCAGCTAGATCTATCTCAGTTAGCTTGTTGAATAGTTTCTCTTTTAGATATGGTCTGGTTACATTCTTGAACGATACCAATAAGGTTCTTTACCTTTTCTTTCCATCATGTGTTTAGCTGGTCTATTTGATCTAGGGAAGGGAGATCCAACTGTCTTCTTCTGAATTCTGTCATTCCAGTAACTTCAACACCAAATGGTAAAACTGAATTGGTAAAAAAACCTTGCTCGTTCTTGAGATCTGCTTGCAGATACTCATGAAAATCACGCACTCTTGTTCCAAAAGAGACCATATTCTTTGACATCTCCCAAGCTTCTGTTATTAATTCCATTCTTTTGTTTATATTCTTTTTCACATAGTCTTAGGCCAATGTGAGAAGGCTTGCTCATCCTTTTAACTTTGGTGCAAGTGTGGTGGACCCGACCATTTTCAAAGGAGTAGAAAATAATGGAAGAGGCATTAGAGTTGCCTCCAATTCTTTGATTCACATATTTAACATGAGTTTTTCTATTTCAAGGCTGATAATAGAGTTATATAGAGTATCTTCATTTTCTCGGTGCATCTTGGATATTTGGGAAGGGCGCATGTTGCGTAGGATGAACTCTGAACGAGATGCCCCTTTCTTATTCTTTACATCTTTGTTTTCAACAATCAATTTTTTTGATTCACTATCAAAAATAGCACTCTAAAATGCAAAAGACTCTTCTTCGTCCAATGTATCTATGCCAAGTATTTCCATCCTAGGATTGTAAGGAGCAGTGATCTCTAGGTGATCATCGTCAGGGAACATTTTTTCAATGTCAATTTCTAGTTCCATATCTTTGAGGGAGAGATCGTAGATATCAATTTCTCCCCTCAGTCCCTCATGTTCTTGGACTATTGTTTTTCGTTTTTTGCCCGCACGAAGCTTGTGACAAATTTCAATTTTTCCGGCAAGTTATTATCTCCTCCTCTACCTAAAGAACTGTGTGTGACTTTTTTACTTGGGTAAGTCGTTGGATTACTACCATGAGATGATGTGATCTTAGTTGTGGCAGTCGGGGATTGGGCACTTTTTTCACTCAGGGATTTTCGGTTCTGCTTGTGTGAATCATTGGTACTGGTACGGAGTCCATTCATGATAGTGTAAGTGAAAGAACTATTGAAGTGGTTCCTGACCATGAAATCTTGAACTTTCCAAGGCATAGACATGAATTGTCCTTTCCTTTTTTCATGGAAAAAATGCAACCAATAGATGTACTCCCTTGTTATTCCATCAAAAAACATTGTACCGGATATGTGACATGGAAGGAAGCAAGGATTCTTTTTAGACCCAAAAATCCTTATAATATAATAGTTCTCCATTTCTTCTATTGTGCCTTTCCTATCCAGGAAGATTGTTGGCTGGCCAGAAAACTAGGGAAAATACCTTCCAAATATCAATGCTTAAAAAACTAAAACAAAATAATTGAATACCTTATAAAATTGTTGGCAAGAATCATGTCTCCATAATTTTTGGCACAAGAATGTTACTAGGTCAAATTTAGAGTTCAACTTCCTACACATAGATAGTCGAGGAAATGGATAACAACTCGACACGACAAAAATTAAATAAGATGGCATAAAGAATTTCTTCTACCTCCTGTATTGCAATAACTGGGAAGAGATTTGAATGGAAATCATCTTGTGGCAATGGAATATGGTATGTTTCTTGATCTTAAAATATAAAATATACAGAATCATCTAAGAGATGTCGGTTGAACTTTCTTGTCTCGTTGTCCTCGTGAAAAGCCATGCAATTTGCTGAAAAAGGTTTTTACATGCATTAACCTGTAATATGGCCATGTCCTAGGGAGAGGGCACTGGGTCCTATAATAACTTTGGCAAGAGGTATAATTAATTTCCATTCTTCTTTAAGAACTGTTTTCAATTCTCTCCCTTGAAAGTAGGCGTTGGGTCGGGAAGTGTTAAAATCTTTAGAAATACTTTAGGTGATAGGGAGATTTGGAAATGGTCGCCCATCTAGACAATCCGTTGGTTCGGAATATAATTCTCAGCGCAACACGTGACAAAGTCCTTAAAGTAAAAAAAAAAATCAGGGATACAATGTGTCCTTGCAATTTTAGATGTCGAGATAACTTTCATCTGGGCAAAAGTGGAGGATTAGTAGTCATAAGCTATGGACCACTAAAAACACTGGTCCTCATGCCCAAAAATATTTAGGGTATCTCCACAGACATGTCGAGTTGCAGTCATAAGGTGATGAAAAACTTCCTTTTCTCCTCATTGTATTTAAAATGGACGTTGCAACATCATAATACAATCTCCAGTAAATATTGGTTCAATGTGTTTTAATGGCAGATGTCCTCAACCTTTTCACCTTTTAATGCAAATCTTTTCAAAGATAATAAAAGCGTCATCAATTTGCATTGTGAAAGCGTGCAAGGATGGCAGGGAAATCAAGAAACTATTGAAAAGCAGGGAAAACATTAACAATTGTGTAATATACCTATATTTTGACAAAAGCAGGTTCAAGTCAGAAGATAATTTTTTAATATTTACTTTTACAATTTTCATATTATTTTATTTTATTGCTTTTCTCTGTGGCCCAAATGCAAACTATGTTCAAATTGGAATGGTGGAGCAACATTTTCATATGCAAGCATAGCCTCAAATATGCAAACCTGTAAGGTTCAAAAATTGTGTGCACAATACTAAAGAGAAACATCATGTGAACAACTTTGTAGACGACAACGGGCCAACACAATATCAGATTCTTGCTATGATGACGTCTTAAAAAAACCAAAACAACCAACATTTTTTTGTGAATTCAAGATTGACAGAGGAAACTAATCAGAATCCATAATATTCTCCCATAAATGCATTTTAATGGGAGATTACCTTGATGTTTCCACTTATTAATTACAATATTTTCGTATTAATGACAATATTTTCGAACATCTGTGGTGAACTGTCACCAATAAAATCATAATTAATGTATATTGTGAAGGGGCAAACGTTGTGAGCATGGAGGAGAATTAAAGATGCTTTGGTACTTTTTTTAACCTGGGAGTCTGTGGTGGAATTGTAGATCACCTAAGTTTTGGATGGAATATGTATACTCGAAACACAAGGAATGAGAGTTAGATATCGCATACCTGGGAACTCGTAGCCATAAAATTGGCAAAGGAAACGAAAGTGCTTGGTCAGACTCATGATGTCAAGATATAGATGGATATACAATTTGTGAGTTCGATAAAGAGTGAGGCTTGTGAGTTTGAGCAGTCGGAGGTCGAATTGTAGATAATTGGAGTTTTGGATGCAAGATGTTATCCGAACACGGGGCATGGGAGTTCGATAATGCATTGGGGAGGAACCCGCTGCCATAAAATTGGCTAACTGTTGAAATATCAACATATGCTAGGAAAAATGAGTCGCAAGGTTCAAGTCCGGGTCGAATTGTAGATCACTGAAATTTCGGGTGAAAGATGTATATTGTGCACATGGGGCAAGAGATTTCGATGGAACCTACGCAGGAATCCACAACCATAAAATTCACAAACTATGAAAATGGACGGCGGTCGATCGGAGTCGTGATGTAAAGATATACATGGACATGAAATCTGCCACTGCACCGTCCTGGGAACCCGCGATCATAGACATGGGACTAAGTATAGAATCAGAAATGGATAATAGAGGGGATGAAAAAAAGGGAGAACGACTAAGTATAGAAGAGGGAAAAGAAAGGGAGGTAAGAACTGTATGCCACACAATACAGAGAATACAATCGACATGAAAGAAAATTGTTACGTAGGAACACATGAAAAGAAAATATGGAGTACAAATTTATTTATTTCAAGATAGAAGCACAAAAATATAATTGACATGAAGACAAGTGAATGTACACAAAGATATAGAGTATCCAAGGAGAAAAAAAAAATAGAGCTGCAAACCAGTTCAACAAATACAGACGGAGTAAACGAAAAACTATTGGATATGGAACACGGGTAGAAAAAACACACCTTTGCATGGATTCTTCTACATTTCTGGTTAGGAGTGCTTTGAGGTGTCTAGTTTTCTGTTTATTTCTATGAACAAAATCACAAAACAAAATGTACATGAACATAAGTTAACTTGTAAAGAAAAAATCAAGTACTATGTACATAGACTAAATAAAATAGAATAAGAGGAATAGAGTAACAGATAGTGTTAGAAGAATGTACCTTTTTTTTTAGTTCATTCAAGTTTGTGTATGTGTGTGTGTGTGTGTGTGTGTGTGTGTGTGTGTATTGGTAAGAAAAAATTTGTGACCAAAATCAATTACAAACCAGGGAAAACTAAGAAGTTGGATATCTTGATTTTCTGCAACAAGATAAATAGATTTGCTTTGAATCATAGAAATATGATTCTGCAATATGCCTAATGTATATTTCATAATTCAAGTGAAACACCAACTGTGTGGTGACCAAACCAGTATGTGCACAAACCATGGAAAACTAAGAAGTTGGATAAATTTTTTTTTTGCAACAAGCCACACAGATATGCTTTGAAACGTAGAAATATGACTTTGCAATATGTTTGATGCATATCTCATAATTCAAGTGCAATACCAAGTGTATCATGATCATACCAGTATGTGTTTAATATAAAGATGATGTATTGAGGAATGGGCATATTTGACCATACATGGTCAATAAGTATGTTTTGCACATGGCTTGTGTTGTTCAAAAGAAAGCGGAGACTGTATTTGCACATGTAGTTTTCCAATTCTTCTGTTTTGGTATTATTTTGTAGCATGTCAATGTTGAAGTCTTCTACAAGCACAATGGTTTCATTCATATGCAAATGAACTAATGCATTGGAAAGAAAATTTAGTATATTGGAGAATGTTGCATGGGGAGTAGCATACAGATTTAGTATTGCAATTTTTGTTCCATGGAAAAATATTTTTGCAATCACCATCTCAACATTCTTTTCTTCGAAATGTATATGGTCCAAAATTGGTACAAGTTTTTTCACCAATATCATCACCCCATGTGTAATACAACTTGATATGAAATTGTGATTTGGAAATTGTTTGTTTTTCATGCATAATGCCATGTATGTTTCCTGCAAGCATAGAATATCATATTGCATTGTATCATAGTCATTGAGTATACCATCCATGTGTGCATGTAAGCTACATGTTTTAAGTGATATAATTGATATAGCTGAGTTTGTTTGTATGAATTGGTAATCATACTACAGATGCCATTTTGTGGTAGTCCTGAGGCGTTCCATTTCAATATCAACTTTATGTTTGACTTTGAAATTATCTTTTGTAAGAGGAATTAGTAAATACAAGGAGTCTGTGCTTCTGACATGGGACAATGTTGTGTATACAAGTCCATGTATTCGAATTATAGCAAGCTGAAATGAAACACTATCAATTGTTATTCCTTGCAATCTGTGGACTGTACATGCACATGCAAGTTTAATTGGAAACTGTTTTCAAATATTTAGTCGACCTGTCTTTGATGATGTTGATACTGGCTTTGATATTCACAAAATAGGTGTCAAATCGCTTGTAGTGTTTGAATTATATAGATAAGATAACTTGCTTTCTTGTCACTTTCCTATATGCAGTTCAGGGAACTTAATCCAAAGGACATCAATTTTTTTTGTTTTGGTATAGCCTTTGAGTATTCCATTTGCACCATTGACCAAGCCATCATGTGAATCATAGTTGCAGGCATATATTTCAACCAACATTTCTAGTTTCAGGACAAGCTGCAAAGGTAAAGTGGTTGTATGTTCATGGCGTGGCACATTTCCATGGTTATCTTCTTCCAGGTCAATTGAATTGATGATGATATCATCATCAAGCATGAGCGATAGCATGTACCTGTTATGCATTGCAATATCCTTATTTGTGTAGAACAAGTAAGGGAACGTTGGCTCTATTGGTGTAGATCGCAAGCACCTCGAATTGATATATGTTAAGTCGTCATATGTTTAGCTTTTTGTCCGCATTCTATTCAAAATCGCAATAAATGTCCTTTAGAGTTGTTTTTTGTTATCGATTCAACAAACATCTTATTCTGTGGTATTCATTATAAGGAAAGGATGTTTTGTGACTTGAAAACCAAGATTGATATGTTTTTCAATGCCACCTACTCAAGGAAGAGGAAAATTTGTTTTCAAGTCATAGGACTCGCAAGGAGTTTTGGTTGTTTTTCGGTTTGTGAATGTCTCATCAAGATTGTCAGGGTTTTCTAGCTCATTAACTACAATTTCTAGATCACCCCAGGTTGGATTAACATTGTAAGTAAATCTAGCTTCATTGATTTGCACTATAGTCTCAAAGGCAACATACACAACTTCCCATGTAGAGAAGTTATGTTTTAATGTCTCTTCATTTTCATCGAATGAAACGAATAACAATAGTTTTCATAGTCATAATGTTTATTGCACTTGACAAACCGTATCACAGAGGGTTTTTTTATTTTTTATATGGGCACACCATTTTTTTTGTAATGTGATACGAATTATGCTAAGCAGATATGCCTAATAGGAGATGGACGCTTGAGGTAATAATCAATAATAGAGAGTCATAGTACGTCTTCTGAATTTTCAGGCTCTTGTTCTAGAAAGCATGGTGGTTTAAGCACAAATGTGTGTTTCTCAAGTGGAGATGTGTCTATGAAAACACATTTTCTTGAACTACAATTGAGGGGCAGGGAAAGTGCAATGTGGACTGCTTGTTGAGTAGACATTTGTTGAAGATTAAGCAATGTATTTACAAGCGTACATATCGTTTGTATGGCAACAATATGACTTATTTCATGTTATTTGTGTATTCTTCTGAATGCACTTATCACAGATTTGTCAACCTTTATCATATATGAGGTACAATACGATGATCCAACATATGCATTGAGGACGTACTGTGCATCTGTATTTTCATTCCACTTAACTGGCATGTCCTTGGAGAAACTGTTGTTCCAGATATGGGAAAGTTTTCATTTAAGGAAAACTATTGGTTGTTTAAGTGTACATTGTATGGCTTGGACGTACTCTTTTTCTAATATATTTAGCTATGTCAAGAAGTCATCGAATCTCATCAACTCGTCAAACTCTCCTTGTTCTAGAAATGCGAACAAGGATTTAGATTTCTCAATGACAACATTGTCCTCTAAACTAAATGGCTCTACGATTCTTGTTGCTCTCATTGGCAACACGGGGAAGTTGTATTTGCAATGCAAGTTTTTTTCATTCTCTACAACTTTTTGTATGATAATATCTATGAAATTTGGCAAGTTCTCGATCCAAATGATTTGTGTTGCATGTTATGTATTTTTCCACAAATTGATCGATATGTGAATTGTTGTCATCTCCATAGACTAGTGCACCCTCTATACAAAAGAGTGTGTGGTCATGTTCATTCCCCCTATTCTGGAATTCAGTCACAAAAAAGTAGTCTGATATTTTTCCGAAAAACATTTCATCATGGCATATCAATTATCTCAAATAATTTATTCTATGTCTATAGTAGAGAGTACATGTCACTGGGTCTTTTCTTATGAGGTAGTCAATGTCATTATTTTCCAGTGTATCAGTTTGTTTTTACATTTTATGTTCCTATGCAAGTCAGATATTGTAGCCACCAATGGATCTCGACAATGCTCTATACTTGTAAATGTGATGAAAAATGTTGGTGGGCCTAGTTTTCAGATCATTGCAAAAATAGTTTTATTGTTTTGTTGCAAATAGTCAGGAGAGATGCAAATGTTTTTGAAATCTATGTATCCAATATCAGATTTCAAGATTTTTTCTAGGTTTACTTTGTACTTGACATCCTTGGCCAACAAATTTCTTCCTTGTAACTGAACTTTTCTTATTCGGACCCACATGAAAGATGACACTTGCTCTATTATTATGCACATTGTTTTGAAAAACAAATTTGTTATGTGACAGGAGAAGCCACTGCTTGAATGTAGCAGCTCCCATTGAACTATTTTATGGTAACTAAATCATTCAATAATCTCAGTGGGACATGGATATCCATAGAAGAGTGTTGGGAAGTTCATTTCCTCAGCGAATTTGTCCTTGAATATTCCAAGTGGATGTTTCCCCTCAACAGGTGCAATTTCGACAATCTTGTCTTGCAAGTCACGAATTCACTGTGAATCAATGAATCCATGCACCAATGTCTCAGCAGTTGTTTCATTATCTGATTCATCACTTGTATAAAATTCACTAGCAATTTCAAGAGTCTCTACAGAGTTTCCATCCTCTTCTCCAAGAACATTGTTCCAGATCTCATTTATACAAATGTTTTGTTCTTTGTACAAGGCCCCGGAACATAATTCTTTTAATTATTTCATAACAACATGCATATGCACTTTGTATGTATGATACACATTTTTGTATTGCAAGTGTCATTTGAGAGCCACAACAATTTTCATTGTATCGCTAATGAATTGTGGAAAGGGTTTTTGCACAACATCTAGTTGAACAGACACATTAAAATTGATCATGTTAAGCCCATTTGGGGTCGTTTATAGCCCTAGAGCCTGATTTGTGCAAATGAAATTCGTAGAGACACAAGTCTCTCTTCAAGTTCCATAAGTTCACTTACATATGGTAGTGGTGTATTACATATTATTTGGTCAGGGGTTGCAAAATGTGGCAGTTTTCCATTTTCAGTCGACCGTTTGCATGGAAGACAAATTTTGCCACTGGAAAATGTTTTATCATGAACTGTCAAGCGAAGGTACTCTGCTTCCAAATCAGGGATGAAAGACTTATTGTTTTTTGCAAAATTCAATTGATTGCAAATTGCACATGCAATGGAAGGAGTGTCTTTGATTTGTTTCATGTAGGTTTGTCTTGCATCTTTCTTCCACAGGGAAGTATGGGTAGAAAGTGTTTGTTGGTTTTCATTGGTAGTAGTGCACTGTGTTACTTCTAGCCCATGAAATGTGATTTTTTCCTCTTAGATAGTTTCATGAAAATTGCGGGATATGCGACCATACCTATTTCTATTGTGTTGTGCACAATTTTTTTTTTTTAGATTGTGATATGTCAGTTTCTCTCTAGAAGGAAGCATAGCAATGCATTTTTTTCTCTCGCATATGACCATTTTCAAGTTGTGGTAACTTAGTCTATGTTTCTTGTTCAAGGGAAGGATGACCTTAGGGAAGTTGGGATGAATTTCACTTTGATTAAATAGAATGTGACGCTTATGCACATTCTATGTGGTTTGGATGGCATTGACACTAGACCATGGAATGATAGTATTTCCTATACCACCAACATTTTTTTTTCTCTCAAGTATGAACTTTTTAAAGTTGTGATAACTTAGTCTATGTTTTTTTTTAAGCCCTGTATGGCCTCATCACAACTAGGATGAATTTCATGCATGACCTTTTTCAATTTGTGATAACTTAGCCTACGTTTTTTGTTTAAGCCCTGTATGGCCTTATCGCAACTGGGAGGAGTTTCATTCTCATTAAAAAGCATGCCACACATATGTAGTTTCGATGTGGTTTGGGTGGCATGGACATTGAACCATGAACTAGTGATATGTCCAAGCAAAGGTTGATAATGGATATGTTTCGTATCTATTTTCAACAAGAGGATGTCAATTGTTCGATCGTAATTTGAATCAATAGTCCAGGAATGGATAGTGCCATCTCACAGGGTTGGCCATACCTAGATATTTATTCTGAATATGATAGATAGTCATTGCAAACAAAATCTTCCACCCTCCACATTTCCTTTTTCATATGGCAGTGCCATTTTTACAAGGTATTCTTCCCAACTTCCAATTGTCGGCATATTTTCTAGGAGATATGGCGAAAGGTGTTGATGCAAGCAACTAAAATCCCATTGGTTGCTGCCTATATTTGAATTGAAAAAGGACTATACAGTGTAAAGCCGCAGTGACTGCACATCGAACTTTGCTTCTACCAAACAACAAATTGCATTGAATAGACTATATCCACAGCTAGATACAACAATTTTTGTTATCTGCAAACCATGGCAGTATATGTGATGCATAATCTGTTTCCACTGTGATTCAATGTCTTTGCAAATGAGGGACAAGTAAATATGAGGTCATTCAAGATTGCATATGAACAATTTTATGTACAGTAGTGGTTCATAATGACCATTGAGAGGATTGGCATCATGGAACAAAATGCAATATGGATTGTTAGATGCAGTTTTGTTGAATAGTAGATATCTTGTTTTTCTTGTCAATGACCATATTCCAATTGTTATATTGATCCACTTAGACAGCCACCATATACAAAATGTATCTCCCCAGAGTCCCCTCTCATGTGCACACATAATTGAAGATGCAGATAACCACATCTTTGAAAAATACGTAGTGACATAATGTATTCCATGCAATTGCCGAAGAAAATTAGATTCCAATTCGTATTCATATGGCTCCAATTCCTTAGCATTGCCATTTTTTAAACATCCCAATAAATAATCTATCAATACATTGCGTAGTTCGGTCGAGGAATAACAAAAATTATGTAGAACATGAAATGCATCGAAAATGCGATCTCCTACAGTATACGAGAATGAATCCAATCTAAAAAACCCATTTCTATGCAACACCTTGTCAATGTTGTCATGTACAATGGAGTGTTTATCTATTTCATACGACTCAACATCTATTACTTGTTTCATCTCCTAAACTGTGATTTTCAAGTTGTTGCTTAGCTATTTTTAGTTTGTATGAAAATAGAGAAAAGGGGAAAAAATAATAAAATGAAAACAAAACAAAAAAGACAAATAGAAAACTACAAGCATGGAACTGCGTACCAATCCTGGTATGTATCCTTCAGCCTTCTTCTTGTCAAATTCAATTCCACCTATTCACCACAGCAGATGACAAGAAAACAAACCTACACTGAACAATGAACCAAACAGAAGAAACAACGCAAATAAATAACATTATAAATTTGTTGAGCACAAAGACCGATTTGAACCTATTCATGGTGTGCATCCTACGAGCTTCTTAGAGGTAGAAGATGTTCTACAAAATATAAAGGACAGGACAAAGGCCAGAGGTGGATGGATTTTTTTTAACCATAGAATAAAAGCATTCCTTGTCACTACACCCCGATGGATGCTTCCCCTTTGTGACAACTCCGAATTTATTTTCTAAACCCCTTTGCATTGCAATTTTCGAAATAGATATGGCACAATATTCAGGATGTGGCAGTTGGCATATGAAAATACATGGTTTCTAAGAACAGAAAAGAAGACCACACAGAAATATGTTCTGCAACAGAATTTCGAAGCAGGGACTCCTAGCATTGAGAAATCTTGCTTGCAAGGTGCAAATCACCAAGTAGAAAAAAAGGAATGACAATGAAATGATGGCACAAAACTTAACCGTCAACGAGGGATGTGTTGACGGGCAAAATTGACCGTCCATCAACTGGAAGAGTGGAACCGATCCGGGGTTGTCTAAATAACCCAAGCCATTTGGCATGAACCACCCTGACGGGTTTAGCGGCTCCGTTAGCCGATATAAGTCCTAAGGAAACAAAAATAAAACTACTCTAAATTAACTAATCTAACTAAAAATAACTATTAAAACAAACTAAACAAATCTAACTATTATATATACAATCTACTATCTAATACTATGCTAACTCTAAGAAATTAAATATCTAACTACTAACAGAAATAAATCTTATTCATAAATGTACAATATTTACAATTTACAGATTTGAATGAAAACCTGAAAAACTCATTCGTATACTGTCCTAAGACAACGAGAGCTATTGTTTTTTGATTTTTACGATTTTATGAAAAAGAAATAAAATAAAAACTATCTAAACTAAACAACTAAGATACTAACTCTAGCTACAAATCTAAACTACACATATATCTAACTAAACTACTTATACTATACTAACAAATTAACTATTAAATAAATAACAAACTGACCTGAAGAAGCGCTCCGGGTTCATCCTGTATGTAATGATTGTCTTAGCAGATCAGAGGGAGGAAACCCACACCGAATTATCCCCGAGCTTCTCGTAAACTAGACGCAGTTGTGCTCTTCAAATATAATTACAGGACAAACAAGACATAAAAATTTACAGAAATCTTATGATTTATAAATCTTCGCAATTAGATAAACATGTATGCAAAGATCTATACAAAATGATTCAATTAACAAATAAGAGAAATCTATCATTCATTAACTGAAACAAAGTAATTGTTGTACTTTTTAAATAATGAAAGAGATCAGATATGGATAACACTTTAATCAAATCACATCATCCTGCAATAGATTATGATAGCTAAAGTAGTCTATAATCAACTGCAAACTAATATGCATAAAACTTGAAACAAAATTTTGATATATTGAAAGTGAAAGTTGTTACAAGACATCAACTCTTGTCTCAGTTTGTATCATAAATCCATTGTTTGGTTCTCCCACAAGTGAGGATGATTCTTATTACAAAAAATAATAAGTATTTAAAGACCTCCCACAAGGTAAAACATCCATGTGGAATTTATCAAAACTGTTTACACAAACCTGGGGAAATATCCTAAGTTTCTATCTCTAACTCAAACTAACAAATTAAAAAAAAAAACTACATCACACAAATATCTCCTATATTGTCACAACATGCCCAAATTGACCATTGCAATTCGTATGTACCTGAACAAGGACAAAAATAGACAATATTAGAGGATATTTTGCAGATAGAATTGATAAAAATATAATTCTAAAGACTAGCTACAGAATCTTGCGATTCTGTAGCTGGTCTAAATCAAACACAGAATCATATTAAAAATCAATTCGAATCTTAAAAAACATATTCAAACTATTTAAAAATATTTGATTGCTAAAAGCATCATTCAAATCGACACTTGTATGCATCTTGAATAAACCAAATCGTATTCAACCAAATGATAACAAAGATGTATACACTCTGTTTTAATTCGTTATCCCCAATTCGGGTTAACAAAATTGTATTGGATAATTGAACAGTAATGAAATCGTTTTCATAATAAATTGAAATCGAAACTAACAGTTTTAACAAATCATATTCAATCATTAATGTTGCCTCATCCATTAATAGGAAACACGATCGAATCCATACAAAAATAAGAGGATTGTTTTCAGATTGATATCACTATATTAAATATAAACAAACGATCCATGCTATTAGCGAATCAAATCAAAACTAATGTGTAAATTATCACGAAATAATAATGGAATTAATCAATTGATAACAGGATCTGTTTGTAAATTCTAACCTTGTACAATATCTACTGCAAACTCGTATTCAGAAAAGAACAGAAAAGATACAATGGAAAATACAAACAGTACACGGAGATTTTCCACCTGGAAACCCAAACCGGGAAAACCAACATATATTATATTCATACATTGTGTTACATTGTTTACAATACAATATACATATAGGAGCCAACGGCATCCAAAACCCTAACCCAATGACCTGGATTAGTCCAAAACCCTAATTCCTTAACCGGAAATAGAAAACCATCGGTAAAAAACCATATGCCGAAAAAACCACCTAATATCATGTGGTCCCGGAAATATGTCGTTCCGATAATATGTCGTCCTGGAAATATGTCGGCCCGACGAAAATATACGATAATACTACAGCCCGTCTTTTGCTCATCCAACTTATTGCTCCTCCAAATAGGTTAAACACATACCCGCTTATAGATCTCCTACGATCCAAATCTTCAGCCCAGTCTGCATCCACAAAGCCATGTATATCAACCACTCTGTCCAATCTCGGTCTTCCTTCATAGCACAATCCATAGCTAGCAGTGCCACGCAAATA
The DNA here is from genome assembly GCA_000966675.3 of Picea glauca. Classification (NCBI taxonomy): domain Eukaryota; kingdom Viridiplantae; phylum Streptophyta; class Pinopsida; order Pinales; family Pinaceae; genus Picea; species Picea glauca. Next base: position 69,754 of record JZKD02S1615607.1, read on the forward strand.
CCTGAAAACCCTTTTTACTGTTGTCCAATGCTCC
>JZKD02S1615607.1:77177-107894 GCA_000966675.3 Picea glauca
TGAAATACGTATATAACTACAAAGTGGTCCCCTTATGGTGTATCTTTCGAGCATGGCCCTTACGAGATGAGATAACATGTGGTTAATTCCATATGCCCACTTTGAGTTGTACACAAATAAAAATAAAAATAAAAATGGATTCAAAGCGAAACCCTCATGCACCTTAAGGGGGGGAGTTCAAAAATCCAGGGAAGATGGTTAGTGAAACCACTTGTGGTCTCTCCTTTCAGTTGACAAAGGGGCGAAATTGATGATAGAATTTATGATGGAATTGCAGATGGTTGTCATACTGAAATTTTCGACAACAAATATGCCAGATGGGTATCGAATTTGTCAGATGGGCAACTGCCATCTGTATATGGCAGAATTTGGCAGAATGATGGTTCTCTATTGAATCATACATATGGATGTTGTTTTTTGAGAGAAATGATGTGAACATTTGGTTCACCTTTCGTCATTGGACCTAGCAGAGGAAAGATGGATTCTTCTGTAGTGCAGCTTGGCATTGATTGAGTTGTCAGTGAATTCAAGAGACAGTGTAAATCCCCCTCAAATAAATTGATATGGTATGGTGCAAATCGCCTTTGTAGTCTCATTGAGAAATAGCAATCTTAAAAGAAGAGTGATCTTAAAAAACATATTCAAACTATTTAAAAATATTTGATTGCTAAAAGCATAATTCAAATCGACACTTGTATGCAACTTGAATAAACCAAATCATATTCAACCAAATGATAACAGAGATGTATACACTCTGTTTTAATTCGTTATCCCCAATTCGGGTTAACAAAATCGTATTGGATAACCGAACAGTAATGAAATCGTTTTCATAATCAATTGAAATCAAAACTAGCAGTTTTAACAAATCATATGCAATCATTAATGCTGCCTCATCCATTAACAGGAAACACGATCGAATCCATACGAAAAAAAGAGGATCGTTTTCAGATTGATATCACTATATTAAACATAAATAAATGATCCATTCTATTAGCGAATCAAATCAAAACTAATGTGTAAATTATCATGAAATCATAATGGAATTAATCGGTTGATAACAGGATCTATGGGACTCATCCAACGTTTGTATTGCCAATCGAGGGCAGACAGAACCAATTGACATTCAACTAAATCATTACTTGAATTCATTTCAAAATGAACTATTAACCAAATTTTCTCATACGAGTTCAATCAGAGATAACATATGTCGATCTGAGTTTAACAAACTCGTTTTTAAAATTAAAATCAACAGAGCAACATCAAGTCTATTTTCGATACGAATCCAACTCAAAGCAGGAAATCGTGCTAACTCAAGATACGCAGCAATCCAATCAAAACAAGAATGAATCAAATAGTTTGAGTTTGACATAGTCGCTATGAATCAACACAGTTCCATGATTTCAGCGAAGAGATCTTTTGCATAGGTCAGATATAATCCAAATCCAAACGAAAATGTTAACAAAATAGAGTCGTTTTTCCAATTTAATAGACTACATCACATTTATCAAGCCAATTCAATCCTATGAAATCATCTCAACAATCAAATCACAAGAACTAAATCAGAGCCATTGATGTCCAATGACAGCAACATCATGTTAAATCAAAACAAAACCGTGTTCTAATTTTAGTGAAAAAAAAACCTCCTGTTCAGGTTAGATACAAACAAAATCCAAGCAAAATAAAAAACCATTGATTTCGTTAACTCAAACCAAAAGACAAACGAATCAAAACCAGTGAAAACTAATCAATTGCTAAACTAGGCATGACCAAATCGTGTAACCAAATCATAACTTCATTTAATTTTAGCAAAATGAAAACAATGTACAGGATCCACAACATAACCGTTTTTGATATGGCTATGACAAGTCATTTTGAACAATGGACAGAGCTATTTGAAAACAAAACTCAATTCATTATATTAATTCTAGCAATTCATAGAACGAAATTGATATCGAAACTCATACCTGGATATTGAGCAGATAACTTGGTCATGATAGTTTGGAATTGACGAAGGTTGTATCCGATTTGACATTCCTAAATACGATGGAACCAACGGTTTTCTGATTCTTGTCATTAGCTTGAAGCTTATCCCTTTGGCTTGTCAATGTTGTAACTTGGTTTTCCAATGATTTGATTTTCGACTGTAATAAGGGAACGTCGGTATAGTAGCGTTCCAGCCACACATTACATTGGTCGCATGACGACTGCCCAGGCTTCCAAATAACAGTCGAGGGTTGGTTTAAATCATCGAGGGCTTCATTAGGTAGCTTGATCCCAAGGTAGCTAGGATTGTTCTTTAGGCATGGGGGTAAATTAGAAATGTAGTCATAGGGTGGCTCAGAGCACAAACCATGGGAATAAGGGTACTCACTAGCCAGGAAGCACTCGACATCTGAGTCAGAATCTTCACTGAGGACTATGGGCTTCTGCTCAGCATTTGGCTTATGTTTATTCTGGGCTAGTCTTGATATCAATCGAGCATTCTTTTTACCTTTGCCATCGACAGTAGGGTTACCTTTAACCTTTTTCCTCACAGTCTTTTTAACAGCCTCAACCTTGTCTGTTATAATGTCGGGTAGGTCAATATCAGAGGAGGCCGAGGGTTTGGGTGAGGGTAGAAGGGCATGAAAATACATGGGTGGCCCGACCTTAGTCTCACTGACCACAGACTTATCAATTTGGATAGACTCTGAATCTACAAAGCCATTCCGAGAAAGAAAATCTTTCCAATTATCACCGAGGAAGTTTAAATGATGAACGAAGATGAGTCTGATCAGGCCGTGGTGAAACAAGATACTATCGGCCTTCTCTCGTTTAAACCTCTTAGCCATTTTGTAAAGACTACGCTGGAAATAAAATGGCATGTTCAATGGATAACCCATGAAATTCATTAACAGTCGAAGGTGATAATGAAAAACTAATCCATACCGACCCTCACAGGTCACAAATTGTTTAACCATTATCAAAAGATCATACCATCTTGGCTTAAGCGTGGAAATAGGCATACCTTTGTCACAGGATGTGACTTTTCATGATACGAACAGTAAAGGCCATGGCACCTCAATAACTTTAGAGTTTTTAAACCATCATTGGCCCGTGGTTGCTAATCCTGTGGTAGAGCTAATGAACTCTTCATTGATTTCAAGCTGAATGTCACCTACTTTGGCCCTACACCCATCAAAGGTAAGGGCGAATTGTTGTGCAACAAACAGATTAAAACCATAGAACCTCTGTACAAACATGAGCCAACCATTATCTTGCAAATATTTCTGGGCGTTATCGAACAATAGCAGGGCTTGAATGTCGTTCGACTCTATTCACACCACCGGTGCCATAGACAGGAGCACACGGTGGGCGATGTGAACGAGCCAGGGTTTGAACCTAGCATATGCAGGGGAAGAATGCTCCAAGGCTTACCCGATGCTAGCAGAGGTGAAATAGGGATACGGGAAGGCATTAATGACATCATGTGAAGGTGGTGGAGCTATTTCTTCCCATGCAGAATAGTCATTACCATGGTACAACCGCCACTGCTTTCAACTATTCAAATCACAACGCATATGTGTTACAACTATAACACTTCAATCAATCAATCGAAAACTTTGGTAAGTGGATACAACATTCGTGCAAGCCATAGTTATAGTTTCAAAACCAAACAAATGAATCGAAACCAATACCAAGGGTTTGACTATGTGACATGCATTGCATAGAACGATTCATACCAAGAGTTTAATCATAACACCAATGTATTTTTATGAAACCAATGATCAAGTAGATCAATCAAAGAACACATAAATACAATCACCAATGTATCACAAACTCAATCACTCATGAAACAAAATTACATAATCAATCAAAGAATGTCAAATGAGTACAGATCAAAAGGTCTCACCAACTGTATAATGATAAGTAAAATGTAAATTCAATGGTCATATTGACAAGAATGATAACGACAATTCAGTGACGATTTTAATGCGACTTCAAAAACCAAGTTTTCACGCTTGCAGTCATGAAAACAAGAAGAAAGGTAAGTGTGTAAATAGTGAAAAAAATAAAAGTGTCGTTTTATTTTAGAATTGCGACGAAAATTAAGGTTTGTAAAACACTAGTGTAGGCAGCTTATAAGGACAGTATAAAAAAGTGAATTGGCTTCCAGCAGGATGACAAGAGCTCATCCCCAAAACTTGCAAACCGCAAGAATAGGTCCAACAACTTGCAAATTTGAAGAACAACAAACCAATGAACAACCACGAAGAGGTCCAACTGCAACTGCAGGACCCCAACTTTGCAAAGTTGAATCAAACAAGAACAAGAAGCATGGAACAAACCAACGAACAAGAATCAACCACTGAACTAGTGATTTTGGTGGAGAACAATTTTGCACAATTTCACTGCAAATAACACCATCAAAAAATGGAACAAAATTGTATTGCAACACATCTGTACAATAAGAATTTAAGGATGGGAGATCTATTACATAAACACTTAATACTATCAGAATCGTTGTAGGGCGTCACCCTGTGCAAACATTTAAGAAAGAATGTAGCATGGCATGCCTGTTTACATACACAACAATGACAAAGACTCTCAAAGCACGCAACAATAAAGAAAAAATCACACATGGTAATAGTAATAAAAAAATAATAAAAATAATAGTATTAATAATAGTATTAATAATATTATCAGTAGTTCAAACAGTGGAGACTATTAGCACTCCATAAATTTTGTCTAGCTGATAGACAAATGATAGAGGTAACTATTTCAGCCAACTTTAGAGTTGGGCACTAGCCTACTTAGCTCAGAGAGGGCTCTCTCATATCACTGGGTATTTCTTTGGCAATCAATGGCTAGATTTGGTTTGTTTTGGGGTTTTTTATAAAATCATTGTCTAGGAAGGGGAGGGACACTTAGGGCCATGGATTCAAAATTCTGAAAGTAAATGAAAACAATGATTGGCCAATAGAACTCTCCAGAGGATAAAGGCTAAATGAGGCAATGAATCTGAGTTGTAAATTATATTTGAGCAAGGTGTAAGAGGAAAGAGGAAACAAATAACTACATTAGATCATTATTGAAATGAATTCTGAATTAGCTAAGAGGAAACAAACATAGTTCAAAGTTTTTAAGCCAGGAGCATCATAAAACAAATTTTGAGCTTTTTAACTCTCCAATTTGAAAAGAAGAAATTATGAATGGAATTTAATGACACAGGAAACACATACAATGAAATAAGGCAAAGCTCATATCACCACCATTGGAATATTTTCATAGAGACTTTCAAAAAGATTCTACATATATATTCAATTCTTCTTCAGAAAGTTACAAAGTCCTCCTGCTACAAGGGCAGGTTCCTCTCTGGTAATTCCAACCATCCATTTTTCTTTTAATAGTTTATATAGATAGATTACATATAGGATTCAAAATTAATCATCTTTCCCAAGATACCAAAAATAAACATTAGTTACAATGAAGGAGTAACGTATGACAACTATACTCCTATTTTCTAGGGGACGTTATAGTAAAAAACTGACATATTTGAGGTTTTTTCTTTGAATGCCACATGTATATATTATTACAAAATTTCTGAAACATACTTAATATAGCTTGAAATCTATTTCAGATTAGCATTTTTTTATTTTAAAGTATCCAACCAAGTAGGTTGGTTTTCTCCAACGCTTTCAACCACTTAAGCTTTAACTTTTGTCTTATGTCACTTGCTTTTTTTCCTCTTGACATCTCACGTGTGGGGCTCATCTGTGTATCCGTTGATGATCAAATCCTTCATGATGGGATTTATTCTAACCTCTTTCTCTGCTCCTGGCTCCTCTGCAGGCTTCATTTGAAATTTCGTTGCCAATATTCGCACGACAAGCTTTTATTTATTTTTCACTAATAAGTTTGTCATATTTTTAGAATATCCTAGTTCATATCCTAGTTCAATGGAGGTCGTTTGGTCTGTTTCATCCATTTTCTCTAGTTTTCCACATAGCACGAGCTTATCTCCCTTAATTGTACAAAAATTAGGAAGCTGATCCAGTTTGTAATTACCTCGTTCAGGAATGAAATGTTAATTTCCCAAAATAGAGTAATTCCATCCATATTTTGAAAGGCATTCATCATTGATTACCAATCATAGGTTACTTACGAAAGTACTAGCAAGGACTACATCTTATCAAGTCTCTACCTTTGAGCTCAAATGATGATCCTTTAAATCAATCCTTTGGCGGTGCTCGTCTGGTATCACATGGATGAAAAGTACTCGGACAAGTTACTCAAGGAGATTTGATTGGATGTCAACCTTCCTTTCCCACATGCGATATTTGGACGTGACTCTTTCAATGATATCTTGACATGTGATATCGGGATGTAATTGAGATTTTTCGATCTCGATCGCTTTTCCCCCCGATATGTGTCTGGAGGTGCCACGTAGCTTCAACAAAAAACCATGGTGTTTTCATTGACCTGCTTTCAAGAGTTTAAAATATAAGCTAGTTATGGGCCCGATACACTTTATGACCATTTATTGGTAACACCCATGATCTACAATCAGTCAGATCCAATCGATATCATATCTCCATCATATTTAGCCTCTTCGGCCATAGGTAGCTCCATCCTACCAATCTATCACTCTTATATACTGATTTGGTGTCTTGATAAGTCTTGAGACTTGGGTTCCAACTAATTATTATAGTGATAACATTGGCTCCAACTGGGGATGTTACCCTCTCTGTGAGGTAGAAAAGAACGTGTATAACCAGTGCCTCATCCATTGGAACTTCTCTCGCAATAGGTGTGTGCCATGCTCTAATCTGGAGGTTGAATGTTGGATATACTTCTAAAATATTACTAAATAATTTCTTTGGGAATATAAACTTGAAAATGCTTGATCATCAATCTTATTCACAACTACCTACCCTATCAATTAAAATGAACTTCTAGTTAGATGAAATCAAAATGACAATGTAACAATGCAAGCATCTTATCTAACGTTAGGTTTCTTTGCACATACTCGTTCCAAAATCTGCTCACCAACAACTCCTTTGGGAAGTTGTATATGAATTTGATTTCTAGGATTTCAACAATATTGGGACTGTTTATTATTTCTAGCAAAATTGCAAATGGATCTTCCAATGTGTGCATAAGGCCCAAACTATATCTCACTTCCTCCACTATATTCTGGTTTTCATGTGATTCGCCCTATTGATTTTCGTAAAGAAGCTGATAGATTTGTTGAGACGGTTGGAAGTAACAACCTCCTAAATCAGATGACAATACTGGCTGGAGACAAACCTCTGGTATAAAGCAATCCATATCTAATACTGATGTTGATTTGTCATTATCTCCACCTTCGAGCTTGCAATCCATCTTAAGCCTTAAATCTTAATTGTTAGAATTTTCCATATAACATGCCACAGGGTCACAAAGATCATGAAAAATCGCTTCTTCTTGATGAACAAAAAAATTCATATATCTTTGAACATCTTCAGACATGACAATCAGATTATGTGTATCAAGACTATCTTTTTGTTCATCAAAAAGTTCTGATTTGGTTTTATTAACCTTCTGGAAATTTGCTTGATGATTGTTATCTTGGCTTATGGATGAATGAAGGGGAATAATATTTTTTTGGTAATATTCTTGCAACTGTGGAAAGTTGACAACATGAGCTATTTCATATTCCAAAGTTCTTATGGATGTTTTCTCAAAACCATGATTTTTGATTGAATAAAATAAAACATTTGCTTCTCTGTTATCTTTCTATATTTCTGATTTGGAAGTGGCATATATTGTTTTGTCGCTTTCCTAAAACTCTGGGTCCTTTATTTGTTCATTGCTTGAAGTTTCCATATATGCAGTTTCAGGATTCTCATTTCTGCCTAGGCCACTTAAAAATTGAACAACCACATCATTCTCAGGGGAAGAAATACAACTTTGAAACACTTTGTCTTGCTGGAAATTGTGTAGGATACCTGTATCAAATTCTAGAGAAGAATAATGACCTTTAGTAACAATTTCTTGATCAGCTTCATTTTCATTTTCAAGCTCATATTTGAGCACAGGCAGCAAATCTGAACAGAAATAACCTTCCATGTAATCAACCASATGATCATTTAATACATATGAAGGTTGTTGATCTTCTTTACTGATAAAAATTTTCCCATGTAAAGCAGTTCCAATGTTGTCATACTTTCCTGCTTCCTTTATTATATCATGATTTKCTTTCAACAATTCAAAGGATGTAAAACATAATGGAAKATGGTTTTCATTTGCAAGTCCATTGTATTCTAGATATTCAACATCGCATCTGGAATATTTCTTATTTGGAATATTATTTACATCTTGTTTCTTCAATTTGAAGGAAGAAAAACACAATGGCAAGGTTCTTTCACCTGATTCAAAATTTTCTTCATTTTCTTTACTTCTATCACATACACATTTTCCCATTTCTTTGGGTTGTTGAACACACACAAATTTGGATTCATATCTGACCGATGGGTGTAATTTCTTGTCGATTTTCTCCATTGAATCAATGTGGTTTGGCATCAACATACATTTATTTGTCTCAATGATGATCTTAGAATTTTCTTTCAACAATTTAAATGAATAAAAACATAGAGGTAAAGAACTTTTTGTAGCTGGTTCAGAACTTTCTTCTTTTCAACTGTGATATGAAAGCTGATGGATCTCACTATACTGCTGAAAAGTAACATTTTCAGGGGGAGAGAATGCAATTGGTTTTTCTAAAAAGTCAACCTCATAATCATCATCATATTCATTATATATGGGTAGATAAACAACACCTGCAATGTCATCTAGCAAGAAATAACTTGGAGCATCAAGTTGTTCTTCAACAGACTGATTTGCACACTCATCTTCTTGACTAACCATAAATGAATATATGAAACAATCATCTTCATGCTTATCATGGGGTGTATTAGAAACCACATAAGTTCTTTCCCTTTCAATAGGTGGAATATAATCTTCTGCAAAATCATTAGCATTCAAAGTTTCAAGAGGACCTATGATGTTATCAATTTTATGCTCAAGATTCCTGTCAAATGTTCTTTGTTTATATTCATCTTCATGTCCTGGGAGACCCAACTCCTCACTTTGAATTTGTTCACATGCGATGCTATTGTGTTGAATTTCCTGAGCATCATTAAACATTTGTTGTAAGGTCTTAGGTCTTCCTTCCAGCAGGAGGAAAAACAAATCTGGGTGGAGGGTAGTGGCATACTAGAGCATGGCAGGAACTTCAGTGGGTTGAATTTATTTAGGAAAATCATAATAAATACTAGATAACCTTCGACTAAAAGTAGAAATAGTCTCATTGCTTTTCTCTTTCGAGGTATAAAATTTTGTAAGATGCAGGTCTAGGGATTTTTTCTCACCCCAAAACTTCGAAAAAACACTCTTCAATTCTTCCCATGAGATAATTGTTTCCGACTTCAAATGTTTAAACCATTCTCTGGTGTCTTCTTTCAAGGATTGAGAGAAATCTCTCATACAAACATCGTCATGGTCAATCTCAAACAAGTCTATAAAATGCTCAAACCCTTGGATGTGTTTTTTAGTTGTGATGGCATCATGTTCCCCATCAAAGATAGGTAGATACTCATAGTGATTTGGAGGAAAATCATGAAGGATGTGGGGTAATTTTAAGGGTCTGTATCTGTGTTGGATATTGGAGGGTGTTGAATCAAGCATAAGAGATGAAATATCAGCCTTGATCTCATGAGGTTTATCAACTTGGTTTTAGTTATCGTATGGTTCAACTAGGATATTTTTGTTAAGATCAGTAATAAACTGAGGAGATATTTGTATAATCTTAAGAGGAGGATATGAAATTTTAGGATTATCATGATCATTATTTGCATGCAGTAGGTGAAGAAAAAATTGTCTAGCATGTTCAAGAAATAACCAGAGGCAACTTATAACAAACAAGATAATGCCTTGAAAAAAATTTAATTTTAAGTACTTGTTTTATTCCATAATTCCTTTTCATACCTCTGTCAAGGATCTCATCTTTGGATAGTGGAGTCATCAATGATGTTTCGTAAGATGGATTCTACATTGAGAGTGGAGTCACTAGTAAAATTTAAATTTATGGATTCTTCTACTAGTGGAATCACCTTCAAACTGATTTTTTGGTGTGTGGAGTTGCCAGAGCAGGAATATATCCAATATGTTCCTAAGTTTTTGTCACTCTCAGGCCTTAGAACTCAAACATGTCATTCTCTCCCAGGGAAAATTCTTCAATTTCATCCTCAACAACGATGCCAAAATGTTAGCACTCTGTAAATTTTGTCTGGTTGATAGCCAAATGACAGAGGTATCTGTTCCAACCAACTTTAGAGTTGGGCACTAGCCTACTCAACTCAGAGAGGGATCTCTCATGTCACTGGGTATTTCTTTGGCAATCAATGGCTAGATTCAGTTTGTTTTGGATTTTTTTATAAAATCGTTGGCTAGGAAGGGGAGGGAAACTTAGGGCTATGGAGTCAAAATTATGAAAGTGAATGAAAACATTGACTAGCCAGTAGAACTCTCCAGAGGATAAAGGCTAAATGACGCAATGAATATGAGTTGTAAATTATATTTGAGCAAGGTGTAGGAGAAAAGAGAAAACAAATAACTACATCATAACATCATAAGACGAGTTTTGAGCTTTTTAACTCTCCAATTTGAAAAGAAGAAATTATGAATGGAATTTAATGACACAGGAAACACATACAATGAAAGAAAACAAAGCTCATATCACCACCATTAGAATCTTTTCATAGAGACTTCCAAAAATCTTATGCATATATACTCAATTCTTCTTCAGAAAGTTACAAATTCCTCCTGCTACGAGGACAGGTCCCTCTCCAGTAAGTCTAACCATCCATTTTTCTTTTAATAGTATATATAGATATATTACATCCAGGATTCAAAACGAATCATCTTCCCCAAGATACCAAATATAGAGGTCAATTACAATGTATGAGTAACATATAACAATTGTACTCCTATTTTCTAGGGGACATTATAATAAAAAACTAACATATTTGAGATTTTTTCTTTGAATGCCACATGTCTATATTATTACAAAATTTCTGAAACATACTTAATATAGCTTGAAATCTATTTCAGATTAGCAATTTCTTCTTTTAAAGTATCCAACCAAGCAGGTTGGTTTTCTCCAATGCTTTCGACCACTTCATCTTTAACTTATGTCTTATGTCGCTTGCTCCTTTTCCTCTTGAAAGCTCACGTGTGGGGCTCATCTGTGCATCCTTTGATGATCAAATCCTTCATTATGGGATTTATTCTAACCTCTTTCTTTGCTCCTAGGTCCTCTGCAGGCTTCATGTGAAATTTTGTTGCCAATATTCATGCAACAAGCTTTTCTTTCTTTTTCACTGATAAATTTGTCATATTGTTAGAATATCCTGGTTCAATGGAGGTTGTTTGGTCCATCTCATCCATTTTATCTATTTTTCTAGAAATCACGAGCTTATCTCCCTTAATTGTACATAAATTAGGAAGTTGATCCGGTTTGTAATTACCCTGTTCAAGAATGAAACGTTAATTGCCCAAAACAGATTAATGTCATCCATATTTTGAAAGGCATTCGTCATTGAGTACCAATAATAGGTTACTGATGAAATTACTAGTAAGGACTATGGCTTATCAAGTCTCAGCCTCTGAGTTCAAATGATGATCTTTCGAATCATTCCTTTGACGACGCTCGTTTGGTATCATACATATGAAAAGTACCCGAACAAATGCCTCAAGGCGATTTGCATCGTCAACCTTTCTTTTCCAAATGTGATCTTTGGATGTGACACATTCAATGATATATTAACACGTGATATCGAGATGTAATTGAGCAATTTCGATCTTGACTGCTTTTCCCCCCGATATGCATCTGGAGGCACCACCTAGCTTCGACGCAAAACCAGAATGTTTTTATCAGCCTTCTTTCAAGAGTTTAAAGTCTGAGCTAGTTCTAGGCCTGATACACTTTATGACTGTTGAGATACAACACCCATGATCTACAATCCATCAGATCCAATCGATATCATATCTTCGCCATATTTGTCCCTGTCGGCCATAGGTAGCTCCATCCTGCCAATCTATCACTCTTATGTACTGATTTGGCGTTCTGCTAAGTCTTGAGACTTGGGTTCCAAGAAATTATTACAGTGATAACAGAGACTATGCTAAAAAACAAATTGAGTGAGACGATAAAGTAATATGAAAACTGACTATCTATGTGCAATAAGACCTCAAATATATTAGTACAAACTTTGGATATCTAAACATTTCAATACGAATAGTACAAATTAAGAGAAGCACAGTACATGATAAAACTTTGGATATGGCAACATATAATTCATTGGGAATAGCGAAGCTAGAAATAAGACCTCAAATCTATCATCCAATCATATCATGAAATACATGGGTTTTTTTAATATATAAAAAATAATTCTTTTACTTCTGTAGTTTGAACATTAGAAAGTATGCAAAAATTTGTAGTCAAACCACAAAGTAATATGAAGTCAACGAATTATCGATCGCTATAGTCCCTCTACACCTTCGGCAGGGACTAATAATAAGCTATTGAGCACCTTCAAGCAATTTTATTTAAAAGGAAGAAAAGTGTGAATGTTATTAAAACAATTCATTGATTTTCATCAACAACAAGTTGATCTAAAAACTAATATCAAGATGTAAACTACTTTTATTGGAGAGAAATATTTTATCAAGTTAAAAAAATGTTTATTAGAATTTATATGGATGGAGAAGTGAAAATTTGTTTGGCACATCCGTTGATAATGCATATCGTATCATAACATAAGGATAGTACATGAGTTAAGTAATTATATAGGTTAAAATGGTTTGGGTGAATAGAAATGAAATTTGCAAGATTTATATTAATTTGTAAAGTATTGATGAAAGAACATGATTGTTTGGCTATGCCTATAAACAATATTGAATAATCATATAGGGTAATAAAAAGTGTTCTAGTAGATAGGAAATTTGCATGCCCTAGATAGAAACTACAAGTTAACTTGTAGAACCATAAAAGAATGAGAAAATCTAGCTATATATGATTTTTTAACATTTTAAAGGAAATTTAATTTCAAGCACCAACCGATTATTCCATTTGATATAAACTTGTTCTCGAGCATCCTTTGTTATTGATAAATAAAACAAGGAAATTCAAATTATGGTCTAGATACATAACCTCTCAAATTCAAATTCAAATTATGGTCTAGGAAATTCCTCTCGATGTAATTAGGCATGCGTTGACCAAATTTTATATCAACGATAATGGACTCCCAAAGTATTGAAAATTATGACTTAAATTTTGGGAAAATGCATGTTTTACCCTCATAAGAGCTTAACCCAAATTTGTATGGGGAAACTTTTTTATTGTTTTCGTTTTATGTTGAGCTAAAAGAAACATAATTTTTCAATGAATATAATTGTTGAAAGTTGAATATTTGGGTATATATATTTGGAAACTTGTGGATGAGTTTTAAGATTTAAGAAAGTATTGTGCACTTAGTGAAGTATAGCATTGTCATTATCCATTGAATATCACAAACATTTCTCATGTGTATTATTATTAAAATAATTGTAATAGGATAAATAATATAACATTGCATAGAAGATACCAATATCACATAAAAACAAAGCTTATAGACAGAAACCCTAGGGAAAGGATAGAGACCCACTTTGAAGAGGATAATAATTATCATAAATAATATACTACATGATCAAGTACATGTCAATATAGTAATATTCACTAAAATGGATATCTCCATCTGAAGCCAATACCCATTATCCATCACATTCTATAAGGAAAAAAACTTTTAGCATCATATGTGTCTCATCAATGTCCTTGTTACATGATCCAAAAATGACAGGTTTTACTAACAAATTGCAAGTTAAGTTTAATGTACTTTATGCATCGGATCGATAAGAATGCGAAACACATAAAACTCTCTAACTTGTTGCGAAATAATAATTATGAATTTTAATTGATGCTCATAAGTGATTAAAGAGTTTAGCCATCATAAACCATGCTGCATAATAAGAGAAGATAACATAAAATAAGAAAAAGAAGTAGACACAAGAAATTGTTAACGAAGTTCACCAATCTTTGGCTATGTCTTCGGGCCCGCTTCCATGTGGAGGACCTCTTTATTTCTCTTCAAATGCTCAAGTTCTCTTTAGATTGGCTCTTTGTTGTTACAAAAGAATTATGATATATTATACAAGAACTCCTTGTTCAGATATGTTAGCACCAGAAGTCACCTCTAGATTGCGTCAAAGGTAAGTCCAGTACCCATTAGAGTTTTGTGTCACAGGTTGGTTATAAAAAGGTCAAATGGACACAGTCTCAAGAGAATATTGTCTCAACTCAGAAAATTGAACTAGTATGCATGGGCAAGTGAGGTATTAGTTTAAGTTCATTCAGTAAGTTGTAGTAAGGGTGAGTAGGATGAATACTTTGGTGAGAAAATGTAGAGGTCTGTCGCAGACATCGGGTCTTCCATTAGCCTAAGGAAGAAAAATTTAAACACAAGATCCCCTTGGATTAAAATTTTAAGGAAACTAAAAGAAATCATAACAACATTACAATCAAACATTCATCATAATATAGTCACAACAATCCATGTGAATCAATCATTCATGAACTCTCTCAGTAATAGAGGAAAATAAGACGGAGTAAGAAATCTGACTATCATTAACAAGAAATCTCATATTACAACGCACAACTAAAGAACCAGAAGCTTTATTAAAACTTTACAATACAGGAGCTTTTCTTTACCATCGACCATAACAAAATATCAAAACTGAGTATTTATACTCAGAAAAACCTGCCACCACCAGGAGCGTGACCTGGCTACAATATTCAAAGATTTTCATATGCACCTTCAATTGTTAGTCTGTACTTTCATTCTTCTATCACAGACGATCTCAGATTAGCATGGGTCTGCAAGGAAATCTTCTCGTAGGGGTACGATAAGTTGAAAGTCTACCTCCACGGCTGGATTTTCCATTCTTTCCATTTATGGGGTGAAATGAGGTTTCAACTACCTCCCCCCATTTCCATTAACTACCTGCATCAGGATCAAGACAGATTCTGA
This sequence comes from Picea glauca, assembly GCA_000966675.3. Taxonomy (NCBI): domain Eukaryota; kingdom Viridiplantae; phylum Streptophyta; class Pinopsida; order Pinales; family Pinaceae; genus Picea; species Picea glauca. Next base: position 92,324 of record JZKD02S1615607.1, read on the forward strand.
CACCTGTGAATGCTCTAGGCGGTGCCCATGACTCCCTCCAATTGATCTCGGTGTCTTGAAACCACGCAGATCTTCTGCTGAGACCAAGAAAGGAATTTTGATCTTTTGCGCGGCTCCATTCCCTTACCCCACGCGACCACGGGTCATGACCTCGTGCTTATCCATATGAAATCTCATGATTTCTCATTTAGGGAGTTCTCACTCCCATTGATTCCCAACGTTTCGATGCTCGAAATTGCGAAATGACCCATCTGGATCAATGGTCGGACTCACTATGAATCCAATGACCATGATCATTTCCTTGAACAACTTTGTCCACCCATTGCTTCAATGGGTGCTTATCTTTCTTTTGTCCCCAATTTCCATATGACCCTGGGCTGTGACCGTGGGCCTAATTCCCTAGCATTTTAGTATTTCATGTTTCGTGAGTTCGCACTGTGTTCCATGCTCAAATATCCAAGTCATGAAATCATGATAGCTGGGATCAGATGACACGCATCTCTTTGCATCGAAAAACCCATATCATATCGACATTTTAGGACCTTGGACCATTGGCACTTCTCACCTCAGCCTTCTCAAAAATACTTTCTCTGCGGTTCGGATCCTACGCCATGTGTCCTTCTGAGATGGACTGCCCAAATTATATCGTGAATTCACATTTCACGAGTCCTCAAGACCCTACACTTTGATTGTTCCATTATGCAAGTCAATGAAACACTAATCTTGCACCACGTGTCCTTCCGAGGATCAGTGGCTAGGATGGCCTCACAATTTCAAAACTTTGTCTGACGCTATACTTTGTGTAACTCTATGATCTCGATTGCCCGATGGTCTTCGATCAGATATTCTTGGTGGATCTCCACCACTGAAAGTTGATCTTGCTCACTCACTTGATTTGAGTCCATATCAAATCACTCTAAGTGCTGAGCTTGCGCTTACGGCTGTGGCTTCTCTGAACAATTACCTAGATGACTAACTGAGGGCTCAGAAAAATAGAATGGTCAGTGACAGAGGTAAGGAGAGAGGAGTGCTTGACAGAAAGGCTTAGGGCTGACACCTCTTAGGCAGGTGAAGAGAAAAAAAACTACAAGATGAGAGGAAACCTACAATTGGGTCTGCAAAAAGAGGAGGGATAGGAAAAATTACAGACTTAGGAAAGAACCCCAAAATCAAGAGACTCTGACAAGTTTATGTGCTAACATTTGGCTCCATAGGGGATGGCATGCTCCCTATGAGCTGCCAAGAACAAGTTGTTCCAGTGTCTTTTCTTTGGGTTATGGAATCTCCTACCAAAAACAAAATAAACATAAAATAGGAATGGTATTTACAATGGTGGGATGTTGATTATGGCTTTAAACCAAAAATAAATAAACTAGGAAGTGACCATTTACAGGGCCACCAAAAAAAATTTCACCCTCTAAATTCTCCAACCCGTAAGTGTTGTTTGGAAATTCCTCATAAATATTGAAGGGATTGATCCAAAGGGATTCAAATTTACCAATCTTTCCCTTGTCCTGTCTGGGTGCATCCCATTTGAGTACTAGATCTCCCAGATAGAAATCCTCTCCTCTACTCTTCTTGTCAAGCGACCACTTGATCTTCTGTTGATGGTCATGTGCCATGTCTAGTATCTTTTCTCTAGTTTCCTACACTTCTACCAACTATAATATTCTCCTGACCATGTCGTCAGGTTCTCCCTATTAGTCTTGGAAGAATTTCTCCACCGACAAGGCGAGTTGAGAAGGAAAGATAGCCTCAAATCCATACATAAGCTGAAAAGAAGAGACGCCAAGAGGCCTCTTTGTTGTCACTCTATCAGCCCATAGAGAAAACTTAAGCTTTGAATCCCATGCCTTCTTGTTGTCTTCTAGCAGTTTTTTGATCATTTTTATGAGGCTCTTGTTAGAGGATTATGCCATTCCATTCCCTTGGGGGTAGTAGGTAGTTAAGTGAATTAATGAAATTCCATATTGCTCATAGAATTGAATCAATGGTTTTTCCTTGAAGGATACAACATTATCAGTGACAATTCTTTTTGGACAACCAAACCTTTCCATAATCTCTTCAAGAAAACCAATGAATACTTTGTGTGAATCACTTCTTGTGTGAATGGCTTCTATCCACTTGGTGAAGTAATCTATGGAAGTCAAGATCCACTTGTGTTGACCAATTGATGCGGGATGAATTTCCCCACTGAATTCTAGGCCCCATTGCTAAAAGGGACCTGAAGCTACCACATGCTTCAATGGCAAAGACTTCAACTACTTCTTTCCAGAGAATTTTTGACACTTAACGCAAGCCCTGATCTTTGCACAAACATCGGTGAACAGGATGGGCTAGAAATAGCCAGCTCTAAGAATATTGTAGGTTGTGGTTCTCCAGAAATGATGTCCCCCACACAAACTATCATGAAAAACAGACATGATCTTTTGGGCTTCTTGTGGGTTTAGACATCTCAACAACACTCCTAGAGGATCTTTCTAATATAAAATTTGATCAATGAGGCAATATCTAATTTCTTTCAGCTTTAAATCTCTTGCCTTGCTTTTCCCCATTTCATATAAAGGTCGCAACATTTGCAAAAAATATATAATATCTTTCTACCAAGTGCATTCTGCCAATGGGGCGTTTTCTTGAGGGATTTTATCAGATGCTTTAGCCCACTGATTTTCCAAGTAAGCATTGATGAAGTTAACCTCCAAATCTTTATAATTAGATTCAACCAAAAACTTGGCTAAACCTTGGCCTTTAACTAGCTTGGTGGGTTTTATTTCCAGATCAAATTCAAGGATTCTGGCAATCCACTTCCTCCTCATCCCATCTATGTCAGGCTGGATGAGGATGTCCTTCACAACAGCTGAAGGAACATATGCAATGATATTTGAATGCAGAACATAGACTCTGAAAGCCTTGAGGGATTTCACCAAGGCATAGCCCTGCTTCTCCATGATTTCATATATGACTTCTGCATCTCTTAGTGTTCTACTGAAAAAATAAATAGGCTACTCCAACCCTGCATCATTCTTTGGCAGTTAAATAACGGCCACTGTGTCAAATGAAGCAAAGGAAAAAATCAGAAAATCCTTGGAATAATCAGGATTGATTAGCACAGGTGCTTCAATCATTGCCTTCTTGATTTGGTTGAAGGATTCTCTAGACTCTGAAGTCCATTTTACTGCATTCCCCTTCCTCGGCATGGTTGTGATATGCTTCACCAATTCAACAAAATTTGAAATAAAACTTCTCAGAAAATTGATTTTGCCCAGGAAGGACTAAACTTCTTTCTTGGATCTAGGAAGTGATAAGGATTGAATAGCTTCTACCCTGCTTGAATCAATCTTGACCTCCTCATCTCATACAATGTGTCCCAACAATTTCCCTTCCTGCATGGAAAATAAAGAATTCTTTGGATTTAGGGAGAGACCAAACCTTCTGCATCTCGAGAGGACCTTTCTTAGATGTCGACAATGTTCTTTATCATGTTTGGAGAAGATTGTTATGTCTTCCAGATTGATGACCACAAATTTATCTCTTTCTCCAATGAAGGCGATGTCCATGGCTCGTTGGAAGGTTTCTCCTACATTCATCAATCCAAAGGGCATTTTGGCATACATGAATGTGCCCCATGGAGTGGCAAAGGTTTTCTTTTCTATGTCTTCAAGTAGGATGGAGATCTGATTGTAGCTAGAAAAGCCATGAATCATGGAGTTCCTGGATGCACCTGTCACCCTCTGCAATATGTGTTCCATATTTGGCAAAGGGTAATTGTCCTTATTAGAGATTCTGTTCAGATTTTTGAAATCGGCACAAAGTCTAATTTCTCCATTCGTTTTCCTCACTGGGACTAGGTTGGACACCCATTCAAAATATTGAAAAGGGACAATGATTTGGGAATCGAACAACTTCTTTGCCTCCCTTTCCATAATATGCAGAAACATAGGATTTATTTGTCTTAATTTCTTCCTAAATGGTTTGGCCTCCCCTTTCAATGGGATCTTATGTTCAATGATGACCGTGTTGTATGTTCTGAGGTCTTCATAGGTCCAGGCAAACACATCAGCAAATTCTTTTAACATCTCAGCATACTCAACTCTTTGCTCCCTTGACAGGCTGCTTGATAACTTGACAAACTTTGGATCCTCCTTTGTACCAATATTGCACTCAGTGTAACATTAGCATCCTCAGTTGAGATTTTAGACTCTACTGCCACATCGTTCTCATCAAACAATCTTTCTAAAGGAACTAGTCCATTTGGAATGTGGTTGCTAGGAAATTTAACAATATGGTGATTAGCAATTTTATTTAGAAATACATCAATGTGAGGGTCACCTTTGGAATCATGATCCTGATCAATGTGTAATACAGATAACTCATCAACAAACTCAATAAATTTTCTGATTTCAAGATCATCTTTGAACACCTTCCAATGCTTGATATTGTTAGGTATAGAGGGCTTATATTTTACCTCTACATCATACCTAAGCTTAGGTGCCAGTGGGATGCTAAAATTTCTCACTGCGACAACCAAAGAATAAACCATAGTATTCTCCTCTCTTGGAATAAATGAAATGTTGAAAGCTAAGAAGAAATTGTCAATTAGGTGCCACACCTCATTCCTGTAAGTATTAAGCCTAGGGTGCTTGGCTTGATAAAAAAAATTGACTTGATGAACAATTAGTTCAACATCTCCAAATACCACTAGCTCTTTAATTCCCATGTCTTTCGCATCCATTAAACCCAAAACAAGAGCTTCATACTCTTCCACATTGTTGGTAGCTTCAAATTCTAGTTTATAGGACAAAGATATAGCTTCTTGACAAGGTGACACAAAAACCAATCCAGCACCATCCCCTTCCTTAGAAGAGGCTCCGTCGAAGAACATCTTCCACACAAAAGTAGTTGGAGGAGGTATTTCATGAAAATAAATGGGTTTCTTTCTGATTTCAAGAAGAGCTTCAGAGGCATCTATGAGCTGCAATATGTTGGATCCCAAATCAGTTCTCAAAGAAAAAATAGGATGGTTGATGGGGTTTTCCTCATCACGGATGATATACAAGAGTTGTGCTTCCCTATAAAGTCTCCTTTGTTCACCCCCAAACACATGAATGGTGGTGTATGAAAGGTCCATTTGCAGGGTTCCCCCTAGTATCTTTATCCAAGATCTAGATAGGATCATTCCAAACTTAGGGGGAACATAAACCACTACGATATCCATGACTACGCTCTTCATTGGCAGTTGGAACGGGGACATGGCTAGGTCTTTGATAAAACCAAGGAACTTCACCTTCTGTAAGTTTTAACCTACAAAGTAAAGCAATGCATATAGATTCTTAAGAAAAACATAAATTAATAAATGGCTCATTCACATAGTACATAGAGATTTATACCGGAAACCCTCAACCGGGAAAACCTTTCTTATATTCATTATCTCGAATTTCACCATTCACCATACAATATATATACAATGTTTTTAGGTATTCTGTAGATACCAAAACCCTAATCCCTTAATCCAAGATTAATTTACAAAACTTCTAAAAATAGAAAAAACTTCCCAAAAAAAAAAATTCAGGGCGTTGCCCCGGGCTACCGCCCATTATCGAACATTATGGGTAACTAGGGGGGGGGCATGCTTGACCCACCCTAGGAAATCACCCGGTGCACACGACACACAGGACATCACTAGAGGGATTTTCAGACGCAATTATCATATCTGATGTGCCCACACACACATATGCAAAGAATATAACACATACCCAACATTCTCCCACTTGTTGTTCTCTTTGCATCCAAGGATCTAGGGGATTATATAGTCAACAATCCGGGGAAATAATGCCCATCGTTACTCTACACCAAGAGAACTTTTCTGTACTCACAAACTTTGTCAATGAATCTGCAACATTCTTCAAAGTGTCAACCTTTTCCATCAACACCTTCTTTTCCTCAACCATATCTCTCAGAAAGTTATAATGAACATCAATATGCTTTTTCTTCAAATGATAAGTTGGGTTCTTTGCCAAGAAGATTTCACTCTAACTATCACAATATAATCTCACTAATTGTTGTACCAACCCAATACCTGAACACAATCTTTGTAACCATATTTCTTCCTTGCTTGCATGAGTGGCTTCCATGTATTCAGCTTCTGTAGTTGAGAGTGACACTACAACCTGTCTTTTGCTCATCCAACTGATTGCTCCTCCAAATAGGTTAAACACATACCCACTTGTAGATATTTTGTGATCCAGATCTCTAGCCCAGTCTGCATCAACAAAGGCATGTATGTCAAACACTTTGTCCAATCCTAGTCTTCCTTAGTAGCACAATCCATAACTGGTAGTGCCACGAAGATACCTGAAGACCCTCTTTACTACTGTCCAATGCTCCTTCACTGGTTTTGACATATACCTGCTCAAAACTCCCACTGCATGTGCAATGTTCGGTCTAGTACAGACCATTGAATACATCAAATTGTCAACTACATTGGCATACGAAACATAGGACATGTCCTCTTCTTCTTCCTGTGTCTTGGGACATTGATCTGCAAGTAACTTTACACCTATAAAAATAGGAACCTTGATCGATTTACTTCCATGCATATTAAACATCTGCAATATCGTCTCAACATATTTTCTCTGATTCAACCAGAGTTTCTTGTTTGCACGATCTCTTTTAATATCCATTCCCAGAATGAAGTTAGCAACACCGAGATACTTCATGTCAAATTTGGAGGATAGCTATGATTTCACCTCCATGATAACATCCATGTTATTTCCTACCAACAACATGTCATCAACATACAACACTACATAAATGAAGTGATTACCAACCTTCTTGGAATATACACAGTGATCAACCTTGTTTCTTACAAATCCTAATACAAGGATGTATGTGTCAAAATTTTGGTACCACATCCTAGGTGATTGCTACAGACCATATAGTGACTTCTCTAGATTACAGACCAGCTCTTTCTTTCCCTTCACTACAAAGCCTTATGGTTGCTTCTTGTAGATTTCTTCTTCCAGATCCCCATGTAGGAATGTTGTCTTCACATCCATTTGTTCCACTTCAAGATCAAAGGCATCAACAATAGATAAAATAAATCTAATAGAAGCTAACTTAGCAACAGGAGAAAATATCTCACCAAAGTCAATTCCCTCTACCTGGGAATAACCTTTTGCTACTAATCGAGCTTTGTATTTCTCCACTTTACCTTGTGCATTAAACTTATTCTTAAACAACCATTTTCTACCAACATATTTTCTTCCATCTGGAAACTCAACTATATCCCATGCCTCATTCCTATCCAAGGCATCCATTTCTTCAACCATGGCCTTCTTCCAGAGTTTACTATCCTCTGAATTCACTACTTCCCTGACAGTTCTGGGATCATTATCAGTAATAGATAAAGAAAAATTGGAACGGAAATCAGGTGGACTATACCTTTATGGTTGTCTTTTATCTCTCACTGATATCCTCAATAGTGGGGTATGAGGTTTTTCTTCTTCATCTTCTTATGCTTCCTCTTCTTCAGATGATTCAGATTTTTCATCATCCAACTCAAGATCTATTTTCTCAGGTTCGTCTTGTGTTGTTAGGAATTCCTATTTGGACAAATATTTTACCCCTCTGAAAACAACTTTTTGACTGCAAATAGTCTTCTTAGTTTCTGGGTTCCAAAGTTTATAACCTTTCACACCATCTTTATAACCAATAAAGATACACTTTTCATCCTTTTTATCCATCTTACTCATATTTTCCTTTGGAACATGTACATAAGAATCACAACCAAACACTCTAAGATGTTGAAGAGAGGGTTTCTTTCCAGACCATATCTCGTGTGGAATTTTATCATCTAACGCTGATGAAGGTGATCGATTGACAAGGTAACATGTTGTACTCAATGCCTCTGCCCAGAATTCTTTCCCTAACCCGGCACTGATAAGCATGCTCCTTGCTTTTTCCATCAATGTTCTACTCATCCTTTCTACAACTCCATTCTGCTGAGGAGTGTATGGAGTAGTCTTCTACCTTGCTATGCCACACTTCTTATAGAATTCTTCGAATTCATTTCTGCAGAATTATCCACCATTATTTTTTCTCAATACCTTTATTTTCTTCTCTGTTTGATTTTCTACTAGAGCCTTAAACTCTTTAAATTTATGAAATACCTCATATTTATTTCTAAGAAAATAAATCTATGTGTTCCTTGAAAAATCATCTGTGAATGAAACATAATACACAGATTTACCTAGGGATGGAATAGGAACAAGTCCAAACACATCATTGTGTATCAACTCTAAGATCCCCTTTGCTCTTTTAGCACCAGATGAGAATCTTACTCGATTTTGTTTACCATATATGTAATGTTCACAGAAATAAAAATCCAGAGTGCAATTAGACATACCTTCAACCATACCTTTACCGTGTAGTGTTCGAAGGCCCTTTTCTCCAATATGTCCCAGTCTTTGATGCCACAACATGGTCTTCTTTCCAGGGACAATATTGGTCTTGTCTTCTTTATTTCTTTGTTCAGGGACAATAGAGCTGTTACACCCATTAGTATAAGTGATTCCCAGTAACTTGTACAGAATTCCACACTGAACTCCCCTCATCAACACCATTTCTCCTCTTACCATCTTGCAAGTGTTCTTTCCAAATACAGTATCCACTCCTACATCATCCATCTTGCTTACAGATATTAGGCTCCTGGCTAGTTTTGGAATGTGAAAAAGCCCAGGGAGAGTTCTAATCCTTCCATATTTTAGCAGCAACTTAACCCTTCCACATCCCAAGATTTTTATTATCGAATCATCTCCTAGGAATACATCACCACCATCATATTTTTCATATTTAGAGAACCACTCCCTGTGAGGAGTCATAAGGTATGACACACCTGATTCGATCAAACATACATCACGGTCTGCATGTGTACTTGTAGATGCTAGGTAAGCATCACATCCTTCTTTAGTGGAGGTTTTCTCCTCTGTGGAAGAGGTACTATTAGATCCCTTTGGTTTATCAACCTTATTAGACTTGCAATCTTTCTTATAATGCCCTGGTTTACCACACTTACAAAATTTCCTCAAAGATTTTCCTGGAGACTTAGATCTACATGTAGATTTAGATCTCCCCCCCCAAAGGTTTACCAGGATTCCTGTCTTGGGTACAACCTCTTACAAATAAAACATATGTGCTATGACTATCCATAATTTTCCACCTCATCTCTTCATATAACAAGGATGAAACTACATCCTCATACTTCAATGTATATTTAGTGGTACTACTAATTGATACAACCAGATTATCCCAAGAGTTTGGCAAAGAACATAACAAAGTAATACACTTATCTTCTTCTGCAATCGTAATATTAACAAAGACAAGTTGACTTACTAGAGTATTAAAGGCATTTAGATGTTCTGTCACAGAATCTCCATATTCCATCCTAAGATGATACAACTTATTTCGAAGAAACAACTTGTTTACTAGGGACTCGGATTGATACAAATTCCCCAACTTATCCCATAGTTCCTTGGTTGTATATTCTCCCGAGACATTAAAAAAAAATGAATCTTCCAGGCAGAGTCGAATAGTACTCCTATCTCTTCTATCCAACTTCTCCCAATCTTCCTTCGACATACCAGTAGCTGGTGTACTAGTAGTTTGTGTACTAGTAGGTTGTGTACCAGTAGCATGTGTGATAGTAGACGGTGTACCAATAGGTTGTGTACCAGGATCCACAACGATCCATTGTTCTTTGTCTACAAGAAGGTCCTCCATATTGAGCTTCAATAGCTTAAAGTTTTTACCGTTGAACTTCTCTATCTCAATTCTAGATGAGCTCACCATTCCTCTTTCTATACTTGAATATCTACTGCAAAAGTTCCCACTAAACCCAAGTTTATCACATACCCAAGATAAACTTGATCTATCAAGACCAAGCCAAACCCTCAACAACAAAGGCATCCCTCTGAAGCCAAAAACGAGCTCTGATACCACATGTAATTTTTAAACCTGTGAAGTAAATAAATGCATATAGATTCTTAAGTAAAATAGAAATTAATCAAGGGCTCATTCACATAGTACACAAAGATTTATACCGGAAAAACCTTTCTTATATTCATTATTTCGAATTTCACCACTCACCATACAATATATATACAATGTTTTTAGGTATTTCATAGATACCAAAACCATAATCCCTTAATCTAGGATTAATTTACAAACTACTAAAAATAGCAAAAACCACCCAAAAAAAAAAATTGGGGCGCTACCCCAGGCTACTGTTTGTTGTTGAACACTGCGTGTAACTAGGGGGGGTGTACCTTCCACCCCTAGGAAAGCGCTCGATGAACACAACACACAAAACACTACTAGAGGGATCATCAGACACAATTGTCATATCTGACGCGCCCACACACACACATGCAAATAATATAACACATACCCAACACCTTCCTGGAATTGAAAGAATATAGGTCATGGTAGGTTTTTGTAACTTCCAACCTGAGTTCTTCCATGAAAATCTTAGGCATACTATTGTGGGATGATCCTAAATCCATTAAGAAGTTATGCAGTACCTTATCATGGATGTTCAATGAAGTGTATAAGGGAGGGGAGGAATTATCTCTAGCTTCTACCAAAGTTCCTAATATGACAGTTGGATTTTGATCTTGCAAATTAACTGAGTTTGTGGGATGAAACGTAGGTTTAGACTACAATATTTTAGAGAGGCTCCTTTTGAAATCTTCATGCTTGACTAGTTCTGAAAGGGGTACATGGATTCTAAGTTTTTGAATTTCATGGTCAAAATTGAAAAAGGGATATGGCTTCAGAATCTCCTTCACTTCGGGGATAGGAGTTATGGCCACTTGAGAGGGGGTTCAAATTTTATTACCTCTATTGTCGTATGCTACATATTTAGCCGGATTCTCTACTCTGGTAGGATGCTCAGGAAAATTAGGCTTTCCTTCTTTCTTTTTGGACCCGAGGCTATATCTATTGGGGATTCCATTGTCCTTGTCCCCTTTTCTCATCTCATTCAACTGACTATCCATGAGAGATTCCTCATATGTATACTAAGTCAAGTGAGGAAAAGAGGAGGTGTCCCCAAAACAATGGATTTCTAGATTAAGGTCTTCATCCCCTTCTCCTTCATCGACAACAATATTATTTTGGAGAGGGGTCTAGATTTTATTAACATCTTTGTCTATGTTTATTTGATCTTTTTTCATAATTCGGGGGGTGTTAGTTGGTATTTTGAAACCACCCCTATTCTCAGTACTTTGGGAATTTCTATATCTCTACCTTCCTTCTAATTTGATCTTTTCCATTCTAGCAAAAATTTATTTTAGTAGCTTGGTTGTTTCATCTATTTGAAGGGGGGAAACAGAGAAACTAGAAGTTCGAGTTTCATACCTACCCTTTCCTCTGTCTATATCATCTTTACTCCTAAGTTTTTCAGCAGCCAATATATTGGATTCTATTTCAAGGGCCACATATTAGATATGAGACAAGGAGGTAGCTCTTCTTTCTCTATACAGAAGGAAAAAATTAGGGTTGAAAGCATTAGCATAAGTCATTTTGGCAGATATTTCTGTAGGCTTAACTTTAGCGGGAATATTTTTATACATCTTATTAAATCTTTTCGAAAAGTATGAAATAAATTCCCCCTCTTCTCTTTTAAGAGACCCAAATTTTGTAATATAATAAAGGAGATATTTTTTATTTCCCCAATGTCTTAAGAATGAATCATCCAAAGAAACAATCCCGTCAATAGATTAGGGAGGAAAGTCCTTAAACCAATCCCTGACATCACCATCAAGGCTCTGTACAAAAACTCTGATCTACACATCTTCATTTTCAATGGCCTGAATCTCTACAAATCTATAAAAGGATGAAAGGCACTCTTCTGCAGTCACGTCTCCCTCTCCTATGAACTGGGGCATGTACTTAAGGTAATTTGTGGCTGGGAGAGCATTCATAGGCTGAGGTAAAACTAGAGGGGCGTATCTAGCAGCTAATATTTCGGCCATCTTGTTCCTAGGAGGATTAACACCTGCCATTTGGATGTGAAATGGAGGGGAACCAAGAGGAGATGGAGTCTGAACAGGTGAGACTGGGGTTGTGATTCTGGGAGAAAAAGGAAACAACAAAGGATTTGGAGGAAAATCCACAGGGATTAAGGGAACAAAGGTTTCCCTCTTTGTCAAAACAAAAACTATAATAGGAGGAGGAGGAGTAAAACTAGGAGAGGGGAAATCAGCAAGAAAACTCCCAGAATTTAAACTTCTAGAAGCTCCGACAGATAGTGTAATAGGAAAATGAGAAACAACTACCAGAGTTGCTATAGAAGAATAGTGAAAATCATTAGAAATACCTAGTTCAACAGTAGAAGTACCTTCTAGAAGGGTCCATTGTCTACTAATAATTTTCTCTGGGTCATCTTCAAGTGATGTTAAAGGCAGCTATGGAGTATAACTTGTGTGTCTTCCTTTGGAAGCCACGACTGGAACAATGGATTCATAACAGTGGAGTCTCTAAATGAACAATTGCAATATTCAATGTACTAATCTCTAATGCACCTACAAAACTAGTAATATTTGTCGTTCAATCCCAGGGAAAATATTCAATTTGTCCTCGGAAACAATGCCAGAAATGTTAGCACCAGAAGTCACCTCTGGATTGCATCATAGGTAGGCCCAGTACCCATCAAAGTTTTATGTCACAGGTTGTTTATAAAAAGGTCAAATGGGCATAGTCTCAAGAGAATATCGTCTCAACTCAGAAAAATGGACTGGTATGCACGAGCAGGTGAGGTCTTAGTTTAACTTCAGTCGGTAAGTTGTAGTAAGAGTGAGTAGGAGGAAGAATTTGGTGAGAAAATGTAGAGGTCTGTCACAGACATCAGGCCTTCCAGCAGCTTAAGGAAGAAATTTTTAAATAGAAAATCCCCTTGGATTCAAATTTCAAGGAAACTGAAAGAAATCATAACAACATTACAATCAAACATTAATCATAATACAATCACAACAATCCATGTGAATCAGTCATTCATGAACTCTTTCGGTAATAGAGGCAAATAAGATGGAGTAATAAAGATGACTGTCATTAAATAAGAAATCTCAGATTACAACACATAACCTGAGAACCATAAGCTTTATTAAAACATTATAATACAAGAGCTTTGCTCTACCATCGACCATAACAAAATATCAAAAATAATTATTTATACTCAGAACAACCTGCCACCACAAGGAGCATGACTTGGCTACTATATACAAAGCTTTGTGTATGTACCTTCTTCTGTCAGTATTCACTTGCATTCTTCTATCAGACACGATCTCAGATCAGTATGGGTCTACAGGGAAATCTTCTCGCAGGGGTACCATAGGTTGACAGTCTGCCTGCATGACTGAATTTTACATGATTTCCATTTACGAGGTGAAACAAGGTTTCAACTACCTCCCCCCATTTCCATTAAATACCTGCATCAATTTCGGGATAGAGTCTGACATCCGTGAATGCTCCAGGTATTTCCCATGACTACATCCAATTGATCTTAGCGTCTTGAAACCATGCAAATCTTCTACTGAGACCAAGAAGGCCATTTTGATCTTTTGCATGGCTCTATTCCCTTTTCCCGCATGACCATGGGTCATGACCTCATGCTTATCCATATGAAATCTCAGGATTTCACATTTCAAGAGTTCTCACTCCCCTTGATTCCCAATGTTTTGATGCTCAAAATTGCGAAACGACCCATATGGATCAACGGTCGGACTCACTATGAATCTGATGGCCATGATCATTTCCTTGAACAACTTTGGCCGCCTGCTACTTGAATGGGCACTTATATTTCTTTTGGCCCCACTTTCCATATGACCCTTGGCTGTGATCATGGGCCTAATTCCTAGGCATTTTGGGATTTCACATTTCACAAGTTCGCACTATGTTCCATGCGGAAATCTCCAAGTCGCAAAATCGCGATAGCTCTTATCAGGTGACACGCATCTCTTTGCATCGGATGGCCTATATCATATTGGAATTTTGGGACATCGGACCATTGACACTTCTCACCTCAACCTTCTTGAAAATAATTTCTCCATGGTTTGGATCCTACGCCGCATGTCCTTCTAAGATAGACAACCCAGATTATATCACGACTTCACGTTTCACGAGTCCTTAAGACCCTGCCCTTTGACTATTCCATTCTGCGAGTTAGCGAAACGTTAATATTGTGCCACGTTTCCTTCCCGGGATCAGTGGCTAGGATGGCCTCACGATTTCAGAACTCTGTATGATGCTATACTTCATGTAACTCTATGAACTCGATCGCCCGATGGTCATCGATCTGATCTGCCTGGTGGATCTCTGCCACTGAAATCTGATCTTGCTCACTCATTTTATTTGAGTCCATATCATACCACTCTAAGTGTTGAGCTTGTGCTTATGGCTGCAGCTTCTATGAACAATTACCTGGACGTCTAACTGAGGGCTCAGGAAAATAGAATGGTCAGTGATGGAGGTAAAGAGAGAGGAGCACTTGAAAGAAAAGCTTAGGGCCGACACCTCTTAGGCAGGAGAAGAGAAGAAAAACTACAAGCCTAGAGGAAACCTACAATTGGGTCTGCAAAAGGAGGAGGGACAGGAAATATTACAGGCTGAGGAAAGAACCCCAAAATCATGAGACTCTGACAATTTTATTTGCTAACAAGATACATACAAGTCTCAACAATCTCCTCTCAAAACAAAACTCAATGCCCTTCAAAACATGGGAAATGGGCAAATTACACAAGTTGCTCCTCAAAATCCCAGCATCAAAAAGCTACCCCTCAAGCTCAAAAATCCTAGTTTTATATAGTTTTTAGGCTCAAATGAGGAAGCCCAACTTCCCACAAGAATTTGGCCTCTTTTTGGGATCAAATCCCGCTTCAAATGGACAAAAATCTCCTATTACAGGCATAAAATCAATTAAAAAACCATATAATATGGTCAAAACCCCACTTCTGCAACCAAAATTCAAAAATATCCCCTAGGGATGGGTGCGCCCTCTAAAATGAGGTCATATGGCTCTTAGGTGGCCAAGCGCCAGTCCTATGGGCTGCGCGCTGGCCCCTATCCCTTAAATAGTGGTCATATTGCGCATAAACATAGTGTTGAAACAGAACTTAAATTTTTATTTTAAGAACAAAATGTTTGATATCCTGGAGTCTTTGCACCATTTAAAATCTTTATAAAACAAAAATTTTCATACTTAATGAATCTGAAATACACTTGGGGTTTATTTCGGGAAAAAGATGGTTGAAAATTAATCAATGAATGCCCAAATACTTTTCCGAATGAACTTAAACGACAAAACTCAAGAATTTTAAAATATATCGGGATATCGGAGTTCGCTATCTGGGAAGAACAAATCTCATTGCATATTAAGTCACGAAACCCCGACCCCCGATTTCTCGATACGTTAATACGTAATTAACTCGTCTTCAATTCAATTATTGTTTTAAAATAAGTTTCGATTTTGAACTAATCACATCGGGAAATCGCGTTTCGCAGTTTTGAAAGAACAAAT
>JZKD02S1615607.1:107904-133213 GCA_000966675.3 Picea glauca
TACCCATGACAGTACCAAATGGAAGACAACCAAACATAGAACCCGGTTTGCAAGATCAGACTAGCATTGCATTAAATTTATTTAACACTATCTTACAAACTGCAACGAACCGAACCAAGTTAGAGAGGTCGTGGGCAGCGATAGAACTCGATATAACCATCCAAGAACAAAGGGAAGAAAGACAGAGACAGTTGAGAAACTGATTTTGATCTGGTTTTCTTTGTTTCTTAGCTTTAAAAGCATTATCATATTTGGATGCCTAGACGGTGTGTTTTATAGCCTTAAAACACAAACTCTGGAACAACACATAGGACCGTGCCCCTTAAAACACACCTAATCCATGGTTCTAGCTCCTGCATCATATGGAGGATCATTGCTACACTTTCACACTTGGGTGGTTTAAAGGAATGGCACCCTCACCCCCCTTGGTGGCTAGTCTAATGGACAACAAATCTATGGGCTGGGGCTTAGCCCTAACCCCCTTCCACCTCCATTCACTTATATACATTTTAAATAATTTTAAGCATGCTTGTGTTAACAAGATCCACCCTCAGCGCATTGGTAATGGACCTCTCCCAAAGCTTGCGACATTCAACCATAAGTCATGGGTTCAAAACGCATGGACCTTCAATCAATATTTTTAAACTGCCATTCAACTAGTGATGATGTGCCACGTGACAACCCACATCTGGGCCATGTGGCACCCTTTCATTGGTCCTCCATGATGCCACATGTCAACATTGTATTGGTCCCTGTCACTGTCAAGTCACCCCACTATTGTGCTGCAACATCTCACTATGCTACATCAACATGGTGATCTCATGTTGACGTCAACATTGAATTTTTTCTCGTTGACTTTTTAGTTGTTTTAGAAAACAGTAAGAGTGTGATAACGTCAACATTGACTTTTTTCTCGTTGACTTTTTAGTTGTTTGAGAAAACAGTAAGAGTGTGATAACTCTCTCATACATTGTCTATTTGAGAAAGTAAATATATGGATGAAATGAGTGTGACGAGACGGTCGCAATGGAATTGGTTTCATTCAATTCCGAGAACTTTAATTTTTTTAGCATTTTTTGAACTGGAGGAGCCTCCTGGATCATTCCTCCCCACTTGGAATCTTTTGGATGTCCAGAAGTCTGGTTTTACTCAGTTTATAAGTGAGGGTACTGCCTCTCCACTTGTCCTATATCATCCATCCTTTCTATTGGGACATGATCACCTGACTAATCACAACAAACATAAAAATTGAGATAGTATTGTTTATCAAAGTAATCATCCCATTTATTGCACAATCATCTACATTCTTTGTCGCATTTTGCAGCCATACACCACTGAATAGAAGAAAACTAAACAAAAAAATTGAATACGTGAATGAGAATGAAAAAACATGTTTCCCCTTTTGAACAGGAACAGTAACCAAAGTATGTAGTTGTACCTCATGATGTACTTCTTGTGACACTTCATGATTGTTTGAAACATACTGAACCATCTCATGTTTAGCATCACTAACTTCCTGATTTGTTACAAACATGAGTGATAAAAATTTTCTTGCATTTACCATTCTTTTTAACTTCTCTGTAGTTTCAAAAGATCTATCAGTTTTTATGCGATGAGCATGAACAATGTACTCTTTCCCATCTTTCTTGAAACAATATTTATTTTCCTCCCTGTAGAATATGGCTTTTCTATCATAAAGGTATGGGCTTCCCAGGACAATTCCACATATTTCCAGTGGCACCATATCAATCTCTAATTCATCAACATAATTATAAGTGATTGCAAACTTGGTTACTTGCAAATTATTATCACCACATATCCATCCCAATGGATATCGTCTAGGATGTGTCTTAGTTTCAAGTCCCAAATTATTTACAACCTCTTCACTGATTAGATTGGCTTGTGATCCACTGTCTACAAGAGTATCAATTTCAACATTATTTGTTATGACCCTTATGTGGAAAATTTCACCCCTTTTATACTCATCATTTACAACATCTAAATTAGAAGAGCTAGTACTTGCAACAAAATTTATACCCCGGATTCCCATAGCTACAATTTTTGTCTCATCTCTAGAGTTTGATCCCAAATCCACTTGAACTGTTGCAGTGGTGGTATTCTTCCTCCCTTGATTGGAATACTTCTTTGGCTTCAACTCGGGATGTAAGATCCAACAATGATCTTCATCATGGCCTACCTTCTTGCAATGCTTTCAAGTAGGCTTCTCCTTTCTTGTTGTGGGCGTCTTCTTCTCTTTTTCTTTTATTTTCCCTAAATCCTTTCCTTGCCAAGTATCTATAGAAACAATGTCACCAACATTCCATTTAATTGATTCAATGTGAATGGCTTGTACATATACTTCATCAAAGTTAGAAGGATTTAGCATAAGAATAGTGTGCTTGAGATAAGAATGTGAACCACCAATATACTTTAGGAGTGTTTCTTGTGTATATAAAGGAATACCCAAATTTAATTCTTTCTTACAAAATGTTTGAGTATATTCTTGTAGACTTTGATTCTTAGCTTGCCTTAAAATTTCCCAATTCATCATTTCCTATTGCATGTATGCTAATGGATAGAATTGTTTCTTTAATGTAGTGATAAAATCATTCCAGGAAGAGATTGTTTTACCATTTTTCTTGAGATCATATTCAATTTTGCTTTCCCACCATATGAGATTTGTGCCTCCGATTTTGAGACTTACAAGTTGGATATGTGTTTTATCATCAACAATCCTTTGTATCTTGGAATAGACTTTTAACTATCTAACCCAATTATCTAGCTTTTTTGCATCTAATTCACCATCATAAGTGGGTAAATTAAACTTTACATCAAGCTTTAATAAAGGCATATTAGAAGAATGATGAGTTTTTTTAGGTTGCTTATCCTTGGAGGAATGTACACTTGCTTCACTTGTAGATGATGAAGATGAAGGGGAAGAAGGTTCTGAAGGCCCACAACCTCCAACTCATCCTTCTTCTCTTACTGAAGATTCACCTTCTTTAACCTTTGGATTTATTTGTTTTCCTCTTTCATGGTAGAGTTCCTCTACCATGTCTTTCATCAATTGAAATGCCTCAAAGAAATCATCCTCAGATGTAAAAGGACATAGTTTTCTCGGTGAATACATCTCATGTTTACAAGGTCTCCTTTGAATCTCTAGGTTAAAATCATCAAGTTGGCCTTCTCCTCACTTGAGTTTGGCTCCGGTGAGCATACAATGCTTGAAATTCCATTCAAACCTTAAAAACCAAATGCTTTGATACCTTAAACTTGATCCAAAAATGATATGTTTTACTGACAAATTGCAAGTTAAGTTTAATGTACTTTATGCATCGGATCGATAAGAATGTAAAACACATAAAACTCTATAACTTGTTTCGGAATAATAACTATGACTTTTACTTTATGCTCATAAGTGATTAAATAGTTCAGCCATCATAAACCATGTTTCATAATAACAAAAGATAACAACAAACAAGAAAGAGAAGTAGACACAAGAACTTGTTAACGGAGTTCACCAATCTTTGGCTACGTCTATGGACCCGCTTCCAAGTGGAGGACCTCTTTATTTCTCTTCAAATGCTCAAGTTCTCTTTACATTGGCTCTTTGATGTTACAAAAGACTTATGATTCGTTGTACAAGGCCTCCTTGTTGAAATTACTAAGACAACTGAGAGGGAGGGGGGGTGAATCAATTGTTACTGTGCTTAAACAATTTTAAGTTTATTAAAACATTTTTAATCTTTCATCAAGTGACCATCAATATTATACATCATATGAACAACATAAACAATGAGCATCAATCACACATAAGATATACATAGAGACAGATTTTTCATGAGGAAACCCATAAAGGGAGAAAACCTCTTCTTCTTCGAAATGATAGGTAGTCTTTTAAGTTTTGTACATCATCTATGTTTGAGAACCAACTCAAAGTGAGACTACTACCTCTTTTTTACAAGCTCCAACTTGTTGAGAGCACCAACTCTCTGGTTTCTCTAGCACCAACTAGAAGGAAGCACCAACAACCTAAGAGTTCCAGCACCAACTTGATGGAAGCACCAACTTCCTAAGAGTTCAAGCACCAATTGGATGGAAGCACCAACTTCCAGTTACACATGCACCGACCTGTATAATAGAGAACCAATGTTCTCCCTTGCACCACCCCGCCGCCCTAGTTTCTTTGGTTGCAACCAGATGGAATATACAACTCCCTATGTTCAAGAACCCACTTGAACCTCTAAGGACAACAGTCCTCCCTAGCACCTCCCGACCACCCTGAAATATAAAACTTTTCTTTCTGTGAATTTATTACAGTGATTCAATAGTTTTCATTTGCTTACCAGGCTTATCAATGTTCTTCTATGTCACTCTACTCTGCCTGCATCAGTGTCTTCCTTCTTGCATCCTCTTCAACTTTCTAATCTTCTCCTCTGTTTCAGCATGCACACCTCGGATTTATCTTCTTCTCACAGATATGCATCTTTGATATGTGCACATTCTACTCTCTTAACCTATTTTGTTATGTTCCACTTATGTTCCTCATCTTTGAGTTTTCCTTACACTGTGCATACTATAATTTTACCTTTCTACAGTTCAATTCATTTTTCACTTCTCGCCACCACACATGCATAATCACGGTGTGTTTATTTTATTCCCTTCATCTTCAGTTACACCTCGAATCTTCTTGGGAAAAAACACCTCAACAAATGAATCGCCAACCGTCCAAGAACCATGATTTGGTTCTGCTAACTAAATCATAACTAATCGATTACCTGTGAGGTGAAACAATAACCCTTCAATCAAGTTTTCAATTAACCAGTACCATTGGATTAAATCCACAAGATTTCTCATTTATCTCATATGCCCACTAGCTGTGACCGAGAACTAAACAGAATTTAATTTCATGATTTCTCATTTTGGCATTCCTGTGATCAAGGGTCTCGATACTCCAAGTCGTGATCGTCGAGACTCTGAGATGGATCTTAGAAACACTAGTTGGTTCCCCTCACGTGACCACTGGCAGTGACCACAGGCTGTGCCAAAAGGCATTCCGTATTTCACG
Organism: Picea glauca; assembly: GCA_000966675.3. Classification (NCBI taxonomy): domain Eukaryota; kingdom Viridiplantae; phylum Streptophyta; class Pinopsida; order Pinales; family Pinaceae; genus Picea; species Picea glauca. The sequence goes on from JZKD02S1615607.1 coordinate 112,973, forward strand.
AACTTATGAACTTCATTGAGCTTGATCAACAATCGAGATCTCCAATGATCTGATGGTCTAGATCTCATCGCGATCTTGCATATCATGATTCTTGTGATGAAGCATCTTGATACTCCAAGTCGTGATCGCCGAGACTCTGAGATGGAGCTTAGCAGCACCAGCTTCTTCCCCTCACATGACCACCAGTGGTGACTACAGGCTACACCAAAATGTGCTTCATATTTCATGAACTTATGAACTTCATCGAGCCTGATCAACGATCCACGATCTCGATGATTCGACGGTCCAGATATTTTCATGATCTCACATATCGCAAGTTCCCACACCATGCTCCATTGACTCCTCCAATGTGCAAGTCAGCAAAATTCCAATCGCTTGCCACGTTTCCTATGACTCCAATGGTCAGGATTGTTATTGCGATTTCGCATTTCGTGAGTTCGAATCTCTTTCCTTTGGATTTCCCGATTTGCGAAACTCCGAAACAAAACCTTTGTCGTGCTTTGACTATTTTCCTCCTTCTGAGCTTACACTGTTGATCTTTCCATTATCGCTACACTATTGATCGTGCTAAGGTTCACCATCAATGACAAACACTCATACTCTACCTCTGTCTAAAAAACATGCTAACAATATCCCCCTTTGGCATTGATGGAAACCCCTTGAAAAACATGCAACTATACCATTGTAGCATCCTTGAAATTACCACACTTTCTCCCCCTTTGACATCAATGTCAAAGAAGAAACACGCTCCCTCTGAGCTGTTGCAGTACATACTCCCCCTGTCAACTATGATCAACTTAGAAATACAATAGATATTCAATAAGTACTCCCCCTGATCAAGTGAACAGGTTAGACGAAAGAAGTTATAACCCCCAACTTTTGACGAAGATATCCAAAAGGGGTTGTTGCTAACGGTTTAGTAAAGATATCAGCTATCTATTCTGTGGAAGGAATATAATTCATCTGAACGACTCTATTTGTAACTTGTTCTCTGAGAAAATGGTATTTTATTGGGATATGCTTAGTCTTGGAGTGAAGAAAAGGATTCTTGGAGACACTAATGGCACTGGTGTTATCACAGTGAATTGTAATCGAAACAGTATAGTTTACCTTCAAATCTGCAAGAGTTTGAATCATCCAAAAAATATGAGTGCAGCAAGTAGCAGCAACAATGTACTCTGCTTCTATAGTTGATAAGGAAATAGATCCCTGCTTCTTACTAATCCATGCTACCAACGAGTCACCCAGGAAGAAGGCACCTCCACTGGTGCTCTTTCTCTCATCCACACAATTTTCCCAATCTGCATCTGAATAAGCAATTAACTGGAAATTATGATTTCTAGGATACCACATACCATAAGTCATTGTTCCCTTCAAGTATTTGAATATCCTTGTGACAACTACCAAGTGACTTTGTTCAGGAGCTAACTGATAACGACCTACCATTCCAACAACTTGCATTATATCAGGATGGGATGTTTTGATGCACAGAATACTGCCTATCATTGATTGGTATGTACTTTGATCAACAATGGGTGACATATCATCTTTATTGAGCTTGCAACCAACCACCATAGGTGTACTAACAGGAGAGGAATCCTCCATCTAAAATTTCTTCAACATCTCTTTCAAATATTTTTCTTGAGAGATAAAAATTCCTGCAGAACTCTGATTTACTTTTAAACCAAGAAAATATGATAGTTCTCCTATCATGGACATCTCAAAATCTGTTTGCATAGAGTTAGAAAACCACTGAATAGATGATTCATTAGTACAACCAAAAATAATATCATCTACATAAACCAAAACAACTAGTAAATTATCACCTTCAGACTTAATGTAGAGATTGTTGTCAACAATACCTTTCTTGAACCCTTTGTCTTGTAAAAATTTGTCCAGTCTATAATACCAATCTCGTGGTCCTTGTTTCAATCCATATAAGGCCTTCTTCAGCTTGCAAACATAATTAGGATTATTTGTCAATGAGAATCCTTCAGGTTGCTCCATATATACGTCTTCCTCTAGATCTTCATTAAGAAAAGATGACTTAACATCCATCTAATACACTTTAAAGTTCTTATGGCATGAATATGCAAGGAACATTCTGATGGATTCCAATCTTGCCACTAGTGCAAAAGTTTCATCAAAGTCCTGAACTTCAACTTGTGCATACCCTTTACAAAACAATCTGTATTTATTTCTAACAACTTGTCCTTTTTCATTCATTTTACTCTTGAACACCCATTTGGAACCTATTACATTCTTATCTTCAGGTCTAGGGACAAGCTCCCAAGTATTTTTCTTCTCAATCTGATCAAGCTCTTCATTCATAACTCTAATCCAATCATCATGTTGGCTGGCTTCATCAAAATTTTTAGGTTCATTCATAGATAAAAAAGCAACATGAGATTGTTCTGAGTCTTTAATCAATTTCCTTCTTGTCTGAACTCCTTTATTTATATCTCCAATTATCTGATTTTCAGGATGATTCTTTCTAACAATTTTGAGAGGTGATTTTGCTTCTTTCTGCTAATTTGTGTCAGTCGGAGTATTCATATCTTCATCTGATTCATATTATTCTCTTTCTGATCCTTGGACCTGTTCATCTTCATATTCAACTATATCTTATGTGCTTGGATCAACACTGCTTACATTTTTTACTGGGATTTCTTCATCAACATTTATGTCTATACAATCAAATAGTTTATGCAGTCTCGTATTGTATCATTTGTACCCTTTAATGTTTGTAGCATAACCCAAGAATATACCTTCATCATCCCTGTCATCATATTTTCCAATATTTTCATCATTATTCTTAATGTAACATTTACTCCCAAAGACTTTAAAATGCTTAATTGAAGCAGGTCTTCCAAACCATAGTTCATAAGGAGTCTTGTCACTATGTGGTATGAGATGTGCTTTGTTAAGGATATGAACAGTTGTATGAATTGATTCTACCCAATATGTCTGAGGTATGTTCCTTTCATTCATCATTGATCTTGCCATTTGTTGTATTGATCTATTATTCCTCTCAACAACTCCATTTTGTTGTGGAGTCCTTGGAATTGTGTACTCTCTTTTGATTCCATGTTTATCAAAGAACTCTTTAAAGTTGCATGAGCTAAACTCTCCTCCTCTATCAGACCTTACTGCCTTCAATCTTTTTCCTTTTTGATTCTCAGTTAGAGCCTTAAACACTTTGAATTTTTCAAATGCTTGAGATTTTTCCTTCAAAAAGGCAACCCATGTTAGTCTAGAAGAGTCATCAATAATCAACATAAAATAATTTTCTTTTCCTGTACCCCCTTTCCTTGATGGTCCACATAAATCCATATGTACTAACTGGAGAGGTTTTTTTTGTTGAAGGAAAGTTGTTTTATTTGAACTGAGTGCGAGTAAGTTTTCCTATCTGGCAAGGTTTACAAACAGAGTCGTATGGATTTAATATCTTCGAAAGATATTTTACTGCCCCATTTTTTTTGAGCTTGATTATATGATCAAAATTTAAGTGTCCAAGTCTCCTATGCCATATCCAACTTTCATCATACTTGCTTAAGTAACATTCTTCTTTTTCTTCTTTTAACACATAGACATTGTTTTATGTTCTTATCCCTTTTGCAACTAGTTGTCCTGAATTCACTGATTTTATTCTACAATCTTTAGAGATAAAAATGACTTCACATCCTCGGTCACAGACTTGAATGAAACTAATAAGATTATGTTTCAGGCCTTCTACAAACAAAACATCTTGATCTTTCCCTTTTCCATTACTTAAACTTACCATTCCTTTACCTTTTATTTTTCCTGGTGCATCATTTCCAAAAGTTACATTCTCTGATTTGCTTTCACTTAGAGTTAGAAACTTACTTTTGTCTCCAGCCATATGTTTGGAACATACACTGTCAATATACCAGGGATTATTTTTTCTTTGGGATGATAACACTAATCCACACTGGTCATGTTCTTTCTTCTTCCAAACCTTGAAATTTTCAGCAGCAGGATTCAGATCTGGCTTATAGTTTCTTAAGCGATAGTCTGCAGCTTTATGTCTATAATTATGGTAGTTGTAACATTCTGGTTCACTGAATAACAGATCATAACAATTGTTATGCTCATAACTATTATTGTGTTTCACTTGTGTCCTTCTCCCAGTCATCACATGATTTATAGTCTGTGATCGTTTTTTTCTTGGCTGTCTCAATCTTCTTGAAAAACTTGATTGCTCATATCTAAATCTTAAAGAACAATTTATAGCCTTGTGACCAAAGTTAGAACAGAAAAAACAATAACCATAGAAAAAAACCTGTGTACCTTGAAAAAGTCTATCTTCTTTGAGGAGTTCAATTTATTTCATGCCGATAATCTCTTTGATCTACAGATTCGGTTCTGGTACTTTTTCTTTCATTCCTTCTTGGTGGTTGATTCTCTTTCTTTGTTTCTGTAGAGTGACTGTTGTCAATGTTTGAGGATTTGACAAACTTGATAGGTTCTGTATTACTTGGATGATCACTACTTGATCCTTCTTCATACCCCAAGTCAGCTTTCAACTTTGGATTTCTTTGTTGATTTAGAATGGAGGTTAATCCTTCTGAGGCTTTAATACTTGGCAAATTTTGGTGATACAATCCCTTAAACTTATCCATTTCTTTTCTGGTTTTTACGATCTCTTATTCTAAGGCTTCACACTTTGATTTCTTCTCTAACAACTATTGTTTCACTATGTATTCTATTTTCTTTGCCTCTTCTAACTCCACTTTTAGTAGAGAAAATTTTTCATCAGGTTTTTCACCATTCATTTTAAACTGCTTCAACAATTGTTTTTGTTTTCTCTTCTTACATCTAAGTCTGTCAATTTCTTCCAAAGCACTGATTAATTCACCTTCCATATCAACCACAACTTCTTCATCATCCATTTCACGTCCTGTGTGTTCATCATCAAAATCTCCTATAGCGATAAGCACAAAATCATTCACTTTGTTTTCACATGATGAATCACTATCTATGTCTTCTGAGGAATTGCCATTGTTTGCACACAAACTTTTCTTTTTACTATCTTTCTTGAATTTGTACTTTTTTTCATTATCAGAGTTCTGGTCCTTTTTCTGATGGGGACACTTAGATGAAAAATGACCTATCTTACCATAGTTAAAACATTTGAAGGGAATCTTGCCTTGATATTTTCCTAATCCTTTCTTTAACCTTCTCACAAATTTTGCCTCAATATCATCTAAATCTGAATCGATATTCTTGTCTGCTTTAAAAGATGCTTCTCTAGTAATGGATTTATCTTTGTTGATTCTCATTTCATATGCAGTCAAAGTTCCTAGGAGTTGATTAATGGACAGAGTTTTAAGATCATTTAGTTCTTCTATTGTAGATACTTTTGAATTAAATTTATCAAGCAAAGATCTTAAAATCTTCTGAACTAAAAGTGATTCCTAATCTTCTCACCAATACCCTTCATGGCATTCACAAGTTCTTCAACTCTTAAAAAATACTTGCTAACTTTTTCATCTTCATTCATCTTTAGTTGTTCAAACTTCAACCTAAATGTTTGAAGTTTGGCATCTTTTACTTTCTCATTTCCTTCATAGCTGCTAATATGTTTATCCCACATTTCTTTGGCAGTTTGAAGATGCATCACCTTTACAAAATCAGCTTCTGCGATTCCATTCAAGATAGCATTCATTCCCTTAGCATTAAAGCTAAATTCTAATTTATCATCCTTGGAAGCCAGCACAATAGGCTTTGTATATCCAGTCTCTACTACATCCCAAACATCAGCACCTAAGGCCATTAGGTATGTTCTCATTCTAACCTTCCAAAAGGAAAAATTCATTCCATCAAATAGAGGAGGCTTATTGGCTGAAGTCCCTTCATGACTTGTCATGTTTAAGCTTACAAATCTACCTTTAAATAAAAGGAACCTGCTCTGATACCAATTGTTGAAATTACTAAGACAACTGAGGGGGGCGGGGGGTGAATCAATTGTTACTGTGCTTAAACAATTTTAAGTCTATTAAACCATTTTTAATGTTTCATCAAGTGACCATCAATATTATACATCATTTGAACAACATACACAATGAGCATCAATCACACATAAGATATACATAGACATAGATTTTTCATGAGGAAACCCATAAAGGGAGAAAACCTCTTCTTCTTCGAAATGATAGGAAATATTTTAAGTTCTGTACATCATCTATGTTTGAGCACCAACTCAAAGTGAGGCTACTACATATGTTTTACAAGATCCAACTTGTTGAGAGCACTAACTCTCTGGTTTCTCTAGCACTGACTAGAAGGAAGCACCAACTCCCTAAGAGTTCCAACACCAACTGGATGGAAGCACCAACTTCCTAAGAGTTCCAGCATCAACTCGATGGAAGCACCAACTTCCAGTTACACAGGCACCGACCTGTATAACAGAGAACCAATGTTCTCCCTTGCAGCACCCTTCCACCCTAGTTTCTCTGGATGCAACCAGATGGAAGCTAAAACTCCCTGTGTTCAAGAACCCACTTGAACCTCTGAGGACAACAGTCCTCCCTAGAACCTCCCAACCACCCTAAAATATAAAACTTTGCTTTCTGTGAATTTATTACAGTGATTCAATAGTTTTCATTTGCTTACCAGTCTTATCAATGTTCTTCTATGCCGCTCTGCTCTTCCTACATCTGTGTATTCCTGCTTGCATCCGATTCATATTTTTGATCTTCTCCTTTGTTTCAACATGCACACCTCAGATTTATCTTCTTCTCACATATATGCATCTTTGATATGTGCACATTCTTCTCTCTTAACCTATTCTGTTATGTTCCACTTCTGTTCCTCATCTCTGAGTTTTCTTTATACTGTGCATACTATAATTTTACCTTTCTACAGTAAAATTCATTTTTCACTCCTCACCACCACACGCGCATAGTCAAAGTGTGTTTCTTTTATTCTCTTCATCTTCAGTTACACCTCAAATATTCTTGGGCAAAAACACCTCAGCAACTGAATCACCAACCGTCCAAGAACCATGATTTGGTTATGCTAACTGAATCATAATTGATCGATTACCTATGAGGTGAAACAGTAACCCTTCGATCAAGTTTCCAATTAACCAGCACCATTGGATTAAATCCATAGGATTTTGCATTTATCTCATATTCCCACTAGTTGTGACCGAGCACTAAACAGGATTTGAATTTTGTTATTTTGTATTTCGACATTCCTGTGATGAAGGGTCTCGACACTCAAAGTTGTGACCACTGAGACTCCGAGATGGATCTTAGCACCGCTATTTTCTTCCCCTCACGTGACCACTAGCAGTGACCACAGTCTGTGCCAAAAGGCATTTCATATTTCGCGAACTTATGAACTTCATCGAGCCTGATCAACGGTCGAGATCTCCAATGATCTGACGGTCCATATCTCATCACGATCTCGCATATTGCGATTCCTATGATGAAGGATCTTGATACTCCAAGTTGTGATCACCGAGACTCCGAGATGGAGCTTAGCACCACTAGCTTCTTCCCCTCACATGACCACCGACGATGACCACAGGCTGTGCCAAAAGGTACTTCGTATTTTGTGAACTTATGAACTTCATCGAGCCTGATCAACAGTCCACGATCTCGATGATTCAATGGTCCAGATCTTTTCGTGATCTCTCATATCGCGAGTTCCCACACCATGCTTCATTGACTCCTCCAATGTGCAAGTCAACAAAATTCCAATCGCTTGCCACGTTTCCTATGACTCCAACGGTCAGGATTGTTATCGCGATTTCACATATCGTGAGTTTGAACCTCTTTCCTTTGTATTTCCTGATTTTTGAAACTCCAAAATGAAACATTTGTTGTGATTTTATTGTTTTCCTCCTTCTGAGCTTACACTGTTGATCTTTCCATTATCGCTACGCTATTGATCATGCTGACGTTTTCCATCAATGACAAACACTCATACTCTGCCTCTGTCTAAAAAACATGCTAACACTCCTTGTTCAGATACATACAATTCTCAACAATCTCCTCTCAAAACATGACTCAATGCCTCTCAAAACATGGGAAATGAGCAAATTTTACAAGCTTCTCCTCAAAATCCCTACATCAAAAAGGTACCCCTCAAGCAAAAAAATCATGGTTTTATATATTTTTTAGGTTTATATGAGGAATCCCAACTTCCCACAAGAATTTCGCCTGTTTTTGGGATCAAATCCCCTTTCAAATGGCCAAAAATCTCTTATTACAGGCATAAAATCAATTAAAAAACCATATAATGTGGTCAAAAACCCACTTCTGCAACCAAAATTCAAAAATATCCCCTAGGGATGGGTGCGCGCTCTAAAATGAGGCAATATTTCTCTTAAGTGGCCAAGCACCAACCCTTTGGGATGTGACTGGCCCCTAGCCCTTAAGTAGTGATCACGTTGCGCATAAGCATAGGACTGTGCCCCTTAAAATGGGCCTAACCAACGGTTCTAGCTCCCGCATCATATGGAGGGTCGTTACTACACTTTTGCTCTTGGGTGGTTTAAAGGAATGGCTCATGTGCCCCCCTTGGTGGCTGGTCTCATGGAAAAAAAAATCGCAAGCTGGGGCTTAGCCCCAACCCCCTTTCGCCTCCATTCACTTATATACATATTAAATAACTTTAAAAAGGCTTGTGTTAACAAGCTCCACCCTCAACGTGTTGGTAATGGACCTCTCCCAAAGCTTGCAGCATTCGACCATAGGTCATGGGTTCAAAACCCATGGACCTCTAATCAATATTTTTAAACGACCATTCAACTAGTGATGGGGTGCCATGTGGCAGCCCACGTCTGGGCCATGTGGCACCCTTTCATTGGTCCTCCACGATGCCACATGTCAAAATTGTATTGGTCCCTGTAATTGTCCAATCACCCCATTGTTGTGCTGCCACATGTCACTATGCTATGTCAACATGGATGTCATGCTGACGTTAGCATTGACTTTTTGTTTGTTGACTTTTCAGTTGATTGAGAAAATGATCAAATTGCGATAACTCTCCCATACAACATCTATTTGAGAAAGTAAATATATGTTCGGGATCAGTGTGACGAGTCGATCGCAATGGAATTAGTTTCATTCAATTATGAGAACTTTCATCTTTTAGCATTTTTTGAACGTGAGGAGCCTCATGGATCATTACATCCCCCCTCACACCCCACTACATCCTCCCATCCCATCCATCCCATATCCCACTCTACCCCTCTTCCCTCACCTCTAATTAGACCCTATTCACATCTACAATTAGGCCACTACCTTTAATCAACTGCTATCCCCCTTTGTTCCTAGGCCCTTGCTTCCACATGCACCATATCCCCATATTCCTCTAGGCCCCCACCTCCACCCAACCCCTAACCCCCTCTACACCTAGTCTATAAACTCTTTATGCCCATACCTCTATGGTGCAACCTCTTGTTCAATAGTTAGACATTTCATAAAATACCAATGAACATGTCCAATCACCAAAAAATCACCCCCAAGTTATTGAAGGGTGAGTGCAAGAAGTTTGTGGACAAAAACGTGGCAAGGGCATGAGTAAGAACGTGCACTTGCAGGAACACGTGGACATTCTTAGGAATGTGCACAAGTTCCTTTACCTATAGGTTTGGATGTGGTTGAACCTACACATCGATTGACATGTAGGTTTAGTGGCAGGAATGCGTGCACATTCTTAAGAACACGTGTGTGGTCTTAAGTATAGATGTGTGGTCCTAAGAATGTGTGCATGTTCTTACTGATAAAATTATTTAAAGGGACCGAGTGTGATCGGTTCCCATTGTGCACAAATCACACTCACATTTCTCTCATTGGGAAAATATAGTGGATCTAGAGAGGAGGAAGAAAGGGAGGATATTTCCATTGTGTCCAGGTATGTTACATTTTTCTTAATTTTAATCCAATTTAGTATTTTGCTGTCAATAATCTAAATTTTAAAAAAATGTGATTTTGTATTTTAAATAAAAAAGGAACCTAATTTACATTCCATGGATTTAAAATTGAAGCATATATAATACAATGGAACCCCAAGACAGTTTAAACCTCTCATAAGAAAACCAAGAAGGTCAAAACCCCAACCCACCACCACCACACAATGTAAACATTGAAATTGATGAGGGGTTGGTTATATTACGAACCCTTGAGGAAAAATTAAGGGAGACTAGAGAGCCTAGAATAATCTCCTTGGCCACTTGTTTGGACATCATTGTGTAGTCCATTGCAAGTTCTCAAGGGAAATTGACGTCTATTTCCGATTATAGAGAATGAATGTATGAGTACTATAGCATTGGTTTGGAAAGAAACCAAGTCAAAGAACTGGGCATTTCAAAACAACAAATATTTTCTATTTTTAGGGATCCTAGAAATGGACAAGAACTACCATTGACCAAGAAACGCATCTCCATTGACTAGTGCATCCATCCCCAGATTAGTCAAAATTGGATGGATAGGTGGTATATAGTTTTTTATAAAACTCCCTGCAATAACAAGGAGATGCCCTTATATTTTATGAGGAAATTATGGGTTGAGTTTATTAAGTGTAAGAATGTCAAATACTTTGACATTGGTGAATTTCATGGGGTGGGTCGAGGGTCCACATAGGACCAATATTATGGTAGGTTAGACCTCGTGTTAGATCCCCATCCCCCAAGCGAAGGCCTGGCCCCCCTATCCAAAATCCTCCTATTGCAGAGAACTTGCAACAAGTACAAATAGTCATCTCATCATTGAATCATATCCTATTGCAACACATTATCTTTATTTCACTATCTCGACAGGAGGTGCCTTCCAGTGACATTGATAGATGGGTTGGAGCGTCAACATGCACAGGAGAATACAATGAGGAGAGGGCACATGGACATAAAAATCGTCCATGTGAACCCCACAGATGCTTGAGATGTGGGTAGACATCTTATGGGCCTATAGAGCCATGTGGATATCATAGCTTCATGGAGGAGCTTAGTATATTAACCCTCTTTATGTTCTTCATAATTATATATTTATTTTGTATTTTTTGTATTTATAAATATTTGATTGTATGTCTTTTTGCAGTTTTTGTGTCCCAACAACAGACCCTCCAGCTTATGAATGCATCAGTTCCTATCCCCACAATTTATGCAACAATAAATGTATCATGTTCATTGGATGCACCATACACACAGGTATGTATCACATTTTATAGATTCAACATATTTATTTCTATATTTTATGACATCTTCAATTTTTTTTATATGTTCTCATGTTTCTACAGGATTTGGCACTAGGTGATGTCGGGGATTGTCCATCTGGGATGGAAATGTCACCAACGTCACATGTATCATGTTTAAAGTTAAATATCGTATAATTCTCAAATTGTTTTTGTTTATGTCTTTGAATTTTACTATTTGGTACTAATAGTTCAATTTTATTCATATGTATGTAGGTCTTCGATATATTTTCTCGGTATAGTAGTATTTAACCCCCTAGGCACCTGGGCACTTCTTTTGGGTTACCTTTCTCTAGGCCTAGAGTGTTGGAATCACTTGTACAACTTGTGAGGGTCCATCACAACCCACATGTATGCCACCCACCCCCACCCCCACTTTCATCCCCATCGACAGAGATTTTTGTAGTAGAGGTTGTCTCACATCCAATTGTACAACCTAGTGCTCCATCTTCAAGTGAATCTCCATCGATGCCTGAGATATTCAAGGTGAGATAATGCATTGATGATAATTTTTTATGTTTCATGAATTTTTTTTTATGAATATTTGTTTAATTTACTTGACTTGATCCTTGTAACTAATGCAGGGTGGCATTGCGGAGAGATTGGGGTTGCGGAGGAGGGTAACACCCTCATGATTGACAGTTTCATATGTGGTGAGTTGTCTTAGGTTAAATTACAAAGTATCATTTTCCTTGTCTATTAATTCATTGATGAAAAAAATTATAACACCGTTTATTCTTTGTGTAGTCTCTAGAGTGTCAAAGCATGCCTAGGCCTAGAACCTCTCAAGGTGCATCCTTGAGAAAGAGAAGAAAGATATATTTCCAGGATGCTCCTGAGGGTGGTGAGGGTGGAAATGGTCAATGATTGATCAACTACTGCCATTTTGTATCTAGGCCATGATATATATGTTTTTTTATGTTAGGGCACTTGTTGTCACTTTGTATATTGGGCACAAGTTTTCATTTTGTAAAAAATGTACAATTTAGACGATGTTGAGTATATATATATATATATATATATATTATGGCACATCTTTTATGAATCTCATTGTTTCTACATTTGATGTTGATGAATATATGAATTTCAAAGTGTTTGAATTCCAAAGCGTATGAATTTTATTTGTATCAATCCCTTGATTTGTTTCTAAAGTGATTATAAATACTTTCATTACTCATTAAGGAATAGATTATGGTGGAAAAGATTTCTAAGTGATAAATCCATAAGCAATTAATGGTTCTCAAGTAGCATTGTTTCCTAATCAACCATGTATCTCTACATCATTGCTAGATCATTCCTTCTGAATTATTTGCATGAATGTTGTGGATATCCATATTCTAACTCACAACCAACAATATGGACTACCTCTTGAATTATCTCCATCTAAATCCAATGACAATCCACACTCAAATAGTGGTCACTTGAAAATATTGTGACCTAAAAAATGGCATATTACAATAATTTATTATAGAAATAAATTTTATCATTTATCTTCTACATAATTGTAAATCACTTAACAATTTGAGCTCAATGTTATTTTCTAGGGCACACACATTATTCCCCTCTTTCTATGCATGACATATATAAAATCATTTGATTTATGTGTAACCCTTCATAAATGCCCAAAAGACTAGTCAAGGACTCATTAATGCACATGCTTGTTTATATTGTGTAGTGGGTATATGTAAATTTTGTTAAATCCATAAATTATTAATAACATGTATTCATTATTCCATGATGTCCACTAAAGTTATTGATTTTTATCAATAGAATGAGAGAGTTCACATGAAAACTAGATCTTAGAATGGGTATCATTTTCCACCTACAAATAAAGGTTTTTAGGTTACATTTCATGACACACCATAGAAAGTAATGCTATGCTACCAAAATTTCCCCAAGGAGACTTGAAACCATTATTTTTTTCCCTTCACCATCTATGAAAGTTTATTGCACATTCCTACCCAATTTTTGGGTTAGAGCACACAAGGAGACAAAGGGCCCTCCCAATGCCAAGTCATTCCATGGCATGCCATTGCCATTTCCAAGCCATTGTCAAACCTTTCCATGCCATGCCCAATGCCATTTCCATGCCTTTCCAATCCATGCCATGCCATTTCCATGCCTTGCCATATCATGCCATTTCCATGCCTTGCCATATCATGCCATTTCCATGCCAATGTTATGCCTTTCCAAGACATGTCATGTCATGCCATTCCATTTCCAGGTCATTTTCATGCCATGTCATTGCCATTCCTTTCCAAGCCATGCCATGCCATGCCATTGTCATGTAGCTTCCCATGCCTTGTCATGTATTTTCCCATTTTAACCTATATAACAATAAATATAAATTTCCATTGTCATGTCATCACATTTCCATGCCTCTCCAAGACAATAAATGATATTAACTAAGTTACAATAGGATAAATATAACAACCCTTAACACAAGTAATCATTAAATGAAAGGGGGTTGAAAATACAAGACTAAACTAGGGTTTAAATAACAAATTCTTGTTGAAATGCAAGATGACACATAAAAACCCTAGAATATTCAAGACATCAAGCCCTAAATATTCAAGACATCATTGCTTTTCCTACCAAGCCATGCCATGGCATGTCATTGCCATGCCATTGTCATGTAGCTTACCAAGATGGCACATAACAACCCTAGAATATTCAAGATATCAAGCCCTAGAATATTAAAGACATCAAGCCCTATAATATTCAAGACATCATTTTCATGGCACATAATAGCCCTAGAATATTGAAGACATCATTTCCATGCCATTTCCATGCCTTTCCATGCCATGACATTGTCATGCCATTTCCAAGCCATGTCATTCCATGCACAAAATTATTCCAAGCCATGCCATGTCATGCCATGCCATGCCTACAATATTTAAGACATTAACCCCTTGCATTGTCATGCCTTTCCTTTGCATGTCTTTCCTTGCAATGCCATGCATTTCCTTTCCTTGCCATGACATGCCATTCCTTATCTTGCATTTCCATGCATTTCATTACCATGAAATGCCATGCATTTCCTTTCCTTACCATGCCATGCCATGCAAGACTTCTCATACCTTTCCTTGTCATGTCATGCCTTGCCTTTCCTTACCATGGTATGGTATGGTATGTCTTGCCTTCCCATGGTATGGTATGGTTTGGTATGGCTTTCCTTGCCTTGCATGGTATGATATAGTATGGAATTGTATGGTATTCATTTAATTTCCATGGTATGGTATGGTATGCCTTGCCTTGCCATGGTATGGTATGGTATGCCTTTCCTTGCCTTGCATGGTATGGTATGGTATGGTATTGTATGGTATGCCTTGCATTGCCATGGTATGGTATTGTATGGTATACATTGAATTTCCATGGTATGGTATGTCTTTCCTTGCCAGTGCCTTGTATGGTATGGTATGGTATGACTTTCCTTGTCATTTCCTTGCATGGTATGGTATGGTATGGTATTGTATGGTATGCCTTGCCTTTCCATTGTCTTGTATGGTATGGTATGGTATGGTATGGTATGATATGCCTTGCCTTGCATAGTATGGTATGGTATGTGTTTCCTTGCCATGCCTTTCCATGCCTTTCCATGCCTTGCCTTGCATTTCCTTTCCTTGCCTTGCATGGTATGGTATGGTATGCCTTGCCTTGCATGGTATAGTATGGTATGAATTTCCTTGCCATTGCCTTGCCTTGCATGGTATGGTATGGTATGCATTTCCTTGCCATTTCCTTGTATGGTATGGTATGGTATGGTATGCATTTCCTTGTATGTATGGTATGGTATGGCATATTATGGTAAGGTATGGTATGCATTTCCTTTCCTTTCCATGCTTTACCATGCCTTGTCTTACCTTGCCTTGCCTTGCATGGTATGATATGGTATGGTATGGTATGATATGCATTGTATGGTATGGTATGGTATGTATGAATTTCCTTTCCATTGCATTGCATGGTATGGTATGGTATGGTATGCATTTCCTTGACATTGTCTTGTATGGTATGCATTGGAAATGGTATGCTATGGTATGCATTGCCTTTCCATTTCCTTGCATGGTATGGCACGATATGGTATGCATTGTATTTCCTTGCCATACCTTGCATGGTGTGGTATGGTATGGTATGGTATGGTATGGTATGGTATTCCTTGCCTTTCCTTGCATGGTATGGTATGGTATGGTATTCATTTATTTGTCATTTCCTTGCATGGTATGGTATGGTATGGTATGGTGTGCAGTTCCTTTCCATTTCCTTATATGGTATGCATTGGCAATGGTATGGTATCGTATGGTATGGTATGCATTGGCAAAGGTATGTGTTGCCTTGCCATTGTATGGTATGGTATGAATTTCCTTTCCATTGACTTGCATGGTATGGTATCATATGGTATACATTGCCTTTCCATTCCCTTGCATGGTATGCATTGGCAATGGTATGGTATGGTATGCATTGTCAATGATATTGTATGGTATGCATTGGAAATGGAAATAGTATGCATTGACTCGGATGAGAGAACCTTTAGTTGCATTGGATCCAAAGCACTGGGTTTCAGCTGGGGGGGGGGATACATTTTCATTCCATCCACCAGAAATCCATTTGTTGGAGTATCTCTAGCACAAGGGTTTTGGTCAATGAGGCATAGTGCAATTTATGAAGAGGGGGTCAATTTTCAAGAACACTGTGTCGGCCATTTATGGGTAGTGTAGTCACCTGATCCTTGGCCAAATAGACTTGTGGGAGCTTATAAAAATCTATTATGCCGCTCATTTTGTATTTTATGCCCCCAGAAGAGGAGGCATAGTGCAATTTCTGAAGAGGAGGTCGATCTTCAAGAACACTGTGTCGGACATTTGTGGGTAGTGTAGTCGCCTGAGCCTTGGCCAAATAGACTTGAGGGAGCTTACAAAACCTTATGCCAAATTGGCCACATGTCCCTGAATGGATTGAGGAGGTGAGTTGCAACTTGCAATAAAACTCAAATGGGGCCCCTCCACTGTCATTCTGTCCACTCGAAAACTGTTTGTCAAAGTATCTTCGACACTAGGGTTTTACTCAGTGCTTATTACATATGTATGACAATTTAACATGTTGTTAGGATAGACATGGCAAGGAAAGTGAAGGAAAGGCATGGATTTACATGACAAAGAATGGTATGGGAAGGCATGTCAGGGAAAGGAAAGGCATGGCATGGAATGGAATGTCAAGGAAAGGAAAGGAAATGAAAGGAAAGGAAAGGAAATGAAAGGCAAGGAATGGAATGGAAAGGAAAGGCATGTCATGGTATGGAAATGCATGGTATGGGAAGGCATGTCATGGAAAGGAAAGGCATGGCATGGAAATGCAGGTGAAGGCAAGTCAAGGCAAGTCAAGGTAAGTCAAGGTAAGGCATGCCATGGAAAGTAAAGGAAATGCAAGTGAAGGTAAGGCAAGGCAAGGAAAGGAAAGTGAAGGAAAGGAAGGGAAAGGCATGAGAAGGCATGGCATGGTAGGTGAAGGCAAGGCAAGGCAAGTGAAGACATGGCACATGAAGGAAAGGAAATTGAAATCAAGGCATGGCAAAGAAAGACATGGCATGGTAAGGAAAGGCAAGGCATGGAAAGGCAAGGAATGGGAAGGCATGGCATGGAAAGTGAAGGAAAGGAAAGTGAAGGCAAGGCAAGGCAATTGAATCCAAGGCAAGTGAAAGAAAGGCATAGAAAGGCAAGGAATGACGTAGAAAGGAAATGAAAGGAATGTAAAGGCATGGCATGGCATGGAAAGGCATGGTATGGGAAGGCATGACATGAAAAATAAAGGCATGGGAAGGAATGACATGGAAATTGAAGGCATGGAAAGGAAAGGAAAGGAAAGGCATGAATGAAAAGGTAAGGAAAGGCAAGGCATGAATGAAAAGGTAAGGAAAGGCAAGGCAAGGCATGGAATGACAAGGAAAGGAAAGGAAAGTTAAGGAAAGGCAAGGCAAGAAAAGGCATGGAAAGGCAAGGCATGGCATGCTATGGCAAGGAAAGGCATGGGAAGGCATGGCATGGAAAGTGAAGGCAAGGAAAGGAAAGTGAAGGCATGGAAAGTGAAGGTAAGGAAAGTGAAAGCAAGGCATGGCAAGGCAAGGCATGGGAAGGCACATCATGACAAGTGAAGGCAAGAAAATTGAAGGCAAGAAAAAGAAAGTGAAAGAAAGGCATGGAAAGGCAAGGCATGTCATGGAAAGGATAGGAAAGACATGGCAAGGCAAGGCAAGGAAAGGCATAGAAATAAATCGTAAGGAAATGAAAGGCATGGAATGGAAAGTGAAGGAATGACAAGGAAAGGCAAGGAAAATCATGAATGTCAAGGAAATGCATTAATGGAAAGGAAAGGCAAGGCAAGTAAAGTTAAGGCAAGGCAAGACAAGTGAATGCATGGCATTAAATGGCATGGAAAGGAATGGTATGACAAGGCATGGAATGTAATGGAAAAAAATGACAAGGAAAGGAAAGGCATGGCATGACAAGGAAAGGAAAGGCATGGCATGACAAGGAAATGAAAGGCATGGCAAGGCATGGAAAGGCAAGGAATGAATGGCAAGACAAGGAAAGGAAAGAAAAGTGAAGGCATGGCAAGGAATGGAATGGAATGGAAAAGAAAGGAATGGAAAGGAAAGGCATGGCATGGAAATACATGGAAAGGAAAGGAAAGGCATGGCATGGAAATACATGGAAAGGAAAGGAAAGGCATGGAAAGGCAAGGCAAGGCATGTCAAGGCATGGCAAGGTAGTGCAAGGCATGGCATGGCATGGCATGGAAAGTTAAGGCATGGGAAGACATGGCATGGAAAGTTAAGGCATGGAAAGGAATGAATGGAAGGGAAAGGAAAGGCAAGGCATGAATGACAAGGAAATGAAAGACAAGGCATGTCAAGGGTGTATTTTAAGGCAGGGTATACTTTAACAACATTACAAATATTTTAACAGCAGTCAAAATGAAGCCAAAATTATTCGTTTTACATACCTAAATTGTAATTTAAGTAGACCATCAGGATCATTTCTAATACTAAAGGTTTCCATTAAATTCTCATTCTCAGAGTGAGGAAAGAAGTATTATTGTAATACCCCTATTTCCCCCAGCTTGTAATTAATCACTAATTAGGATTACCATACTATGGCATGTGAATGGTGTAAATGTATTGTTTTCGACTGACTGTGGAGGTGAAGCCTTGAAGTATTGGCCATGATATCACTAGAGGAAATGATATAAAAATAGAAGGATGACTTGTTATGCTATGCAATCACCCTCTACTTCATTAAAATAAACTTTACAGGACCTTGCTTCATGAGTTAAAATATGCAAGATAGATTATGTGCCAAGTTTATGCTTCTTCTTTTAAATGTTCATGTGTGAGGAAATGTTCTTTTAAATGGTTAAATATTTTCTTTAAATAAAAACATAGCAACATAACTTGTAGCAAATAAACCATCAAACTCACAACAATAACAATATGATAAAGGAGTTCACCCCTCTCCGGGATACATCTCCTTGAGCCTCCATCAATGGACTTGGCTCTCTGGGATTAATTTGTCAAAATTTATTTTACAAGATGTTTCTCAACTCCAATGGAAATTCTAACTGCACCATTGGGATTATAACACATAAAAACCCCAAAAATGACTAATAAAACTCTGAAAACGGATCATGGCTCATCTGGGCATGACCTCTTCTACATGTGGCCTTAAGCTTCCCTGAGCTTCTCTATGGAAAAAACACCTGTCTCAATGTGTTCAGAGAATAAAAATTAGTCAAAATTGTCTATTCAGTCACAGAAAACAAACTTAGACTCACCAAAACATGACCTCAATCAATGAGGGCTTCAAGCTCCCTGGAGCTCTCTAAAACTTCAATGGTTAAAAACCTGCAAAAGAAGTCTTCAAATGGCTGTGAAAATGGTGCTAATGGATTCAGAACGTCCAAAAACCCCTAGATGGGCTTTTATGACACCTCATTTGGCCAAGAAATGAAGAAGATAGGCCTCCTGCCATTCTCTTCCTTCAAACTTGCTGTCTCTGGTTCGCCAAAACACACCTCCTGTACGTTGAACCAAGAATGTGCTCCAAAACGTGTGCTTAAACCCAGCACACACACACAACCGAAAAATGGTGCAAACTGTCGAACAGTTAGGGCACGCCCAGCCCCTAACCACCAAAGTCATGGGCATATGGGTAAGCACCTAAAACCATGGGCTAACCAACAAATCCCCGCGCGCAATATTAAGGTCATATGGTAACACCCATAAAACCGTGGGCTTCGGATTTGTTTAAAACCCACGCACAAATGGACACGTTCATATGTAATGGAGTGTGACCAGGGATAGAATCCATTTAAAATATGCGCGCGCGTTCTGTGTATATGGGTGATGGTCATATGTAGAAATGTATGTGACCGGGGTTGGGGCTAAGCCCCAGCCCGGACCCCCGCGCTATCCATAAAGCAATGTAACTTTAAATACATTAAATCCCATATACATAGAAAGAACCAACGTGTGGGCCAATGGTATCCTACGACGTGTGAAGGCACTCCACCATGCGGAAGGTCTGGGGTTCGATCCCCACGGACTCCATAAAATTTTAACAACCAAACCATTGCCATGGTGCCACGTGGCAGCCCACGATTGGGCCACGTGGCACCTCATAATTTGCCCAAACCATGCCACGTGTCACAACATGATTCGTCCAACTGTCAACCAATCCGAAACTGCCAACTCAGCTATGTCATGTCACCTCTTCCACGTCAGTGTATGGTCATGCCATGTCAGCCTGTATGGACTGTACGGACTGCACAGTCAACGTCCCTTTTTTTTACCTATTTGGCAATTCGAACAGATTGCGATATCTCTCTCTCTTGATGTCTATTTGAGACGAAACGAGTTGTGTTGGGTTCATGAGGACGAGGGCTACGCTCTCGTTTGTTTTGAGGAAATTCCAAGAATGTTGATTTTTGAGCTAAAATTTGACCCCTGGTCCAGATTTTGATCACACC
>JZKD02S1615607.1:135980-146257 GCA_000966675.3 Picea glauca
CTTCAACATCTCTTTGTCAAAGAACTTAGATAATGAAGATGTATGAGAACTATCAATGTTTGAAGCTTCCTCCATCCTTGCAAGATATCAAACTTCAACATAAAACTTGCACAAAAACCAATAGCTAAATCTCAAGCTATCAATGGAAAATACATGAGCAAAACAAACTAATGCTATGATACCACCTGATCTGAAAATAGAAGGCTGACTTGTTATGCTATGCAAGCACCCTCTACTTCATTAAAATAAACTTTGCAGGACCTTGTTTCATGTGTTAAAATATGCAAGATAGATTATGTGCCAAGTTTATGCTTCTTCTTTTAAATGTTCATGTGTGAGGAAATGTTCTTTTAAATGGTTAAATATGTGCTTTAAATAAAAACACAGCAACATAACTTGCAGCAAATAAACCATCAAACTCACAACAATAACAATATGATAAAGGAGTTCACCCCTCTTCGGGATACATCTCCTTGAGCCTCCATCAATCGACTTGGCTCTCTGGGATTAATTTGTCAAAAGTTATTTTACAATATGTTTCTCAAATCCAATGGAAATTATAATTGCACCATTGGGATCAGAACACATAAAAACCCCAAAAATGACTAATAAAACTCTGAGAATGGATCATGGCTCATCTGAGCATGACCTCTTCTACATGTGGCCTTAAGATTCCCTGAGCTTCTCTATGGAAAAAACACCTGTAAAAGTCCTCAAAATCCTATGAAACCTGTCCCAATGTGTTCAGAGCATAACAATTAGTCAAAATTTTCTATTCAGTCATAGAAAACAAACTTGGAATCACCAAAACATGACCTCAATCAATGAGGGCTTCAAGCTCCCTAGAGCTCTCTAAAAATTCAATGGTTAAAAACCTGCAAAAGAAGTCTTCAAATGGCTGTGAAAATGGTGCCAATGGATTCATAACATCCAAAAACCCCTATCTGGGCTTTTACGGCACCTCATTTGGCCAAAAAATGAAGAAGATAGGCCTCCTTCCATTCTCTTCCTTCAAGCTTGTTGTCTCTGGTTCGCCAAAATGCACCTCCTATACGTTGAACCAAGAACATGCTCTAAAATGCGTGCTTAAACCTAGCACACACACACACACAACCAAAAAATGGTGCAAATCGTCGAACAGTTAGGGCGTGCCCAGCCACTAACCGCCAAAGTCATGGGCATATGGGTAAGCACCTGAAACCATGGGCTAACCAACAAATCCCCATGTGCAATATTAAGGTCATATGGTAACACCCATAAAACCGTGGGCTTTGGATTTGTTTAAAACCCATGCACAAATGGACATGGTCATATATAATGGAGTGTGACCAAGGCTAGAATCCGTTTAAAATATGCGCACGTGTTCTGTGTATATGGGCGATGGTCATATGTAGAAATGTATGCGACCGGGGCTGGGGCTAAGCCCCAGCCCGGACCCCCGCACCATCCATTAAGAAATATAACTTTAAATATATTAAATCCCACATACATAGAATAAACCAACGCGTGGGCCAATGGTAGCCCACACCGTGTGAAGGCGCTCCACCATGTGGGAGGTCTGGGGTTCGATCCCCACGGACGCCATAAAATTTTAACAACCAAACCATTGCCATGGTGCCACGTGGCATCCCACGACTGGGCCATGTGGCACTTCATAATTTGCCCAAACCATGCCACATGTCACAACATGATTCATCCAACTGTCAGCCAATCTGAAACTGCCAACTCAGCTCTGTCACGTCACCTATGCCACGTCAGTGTATGCTTATGCCACATCAGCCTGTACATACTACACAATCAGCATCCCTTTTTTTTACCTGTTTGGCGATTCGAACAGATCGCGATATCTCTCGCTCCCGATGTCTGTTTGAGACGAAATGAGTTGCGTTGGGTTCGTGACGATAAGGGCTATGCTCTCGTTCGTTTTGAGTAAATTTCGAGAATGTTGATTTTTGAGCTAAAATTTGCCCCTGGTCTAGATTTTGATTAGGAAAAGAGTGAGGGAACAATCGACAGGGTTCATTATGTCAAAATGACCCAAATTATCTTTGTTATAAATAATAAGCCTCATCCTGATCCCAAGGATAAATCAGTTAATGAAAGAAGCACTAGTGGTTGAACAATCAACTACCCCCTTAAATGGAAGCATGGAGGGTCTAGCTGAGGAGGCAGAAAGTTGTCAAACCAAAGTACCATGGAGGGAATTTTTTCCTGTAGGCATAGACTAACCCCAGTTTCCTTTTGACAGAAGGAACATGATCGACCCATAAATTTCCTAAAGATGAGAAAGGTGTGCAAGAATACACGCAAAGAAATACAAGAAAGTGACACACCAAGGGGAATGTGCGATCCAGATATGCAGAAGAAAAGAGGAAGAGCATGTGAGGCTCTCTAGTTGAGAAGAAGAACTAGAATATTGATAAGATATTATGGTTACTGGATAGAACAAGAGAAAGGATCTCTAAGAATTTGCAGAAGACATGACCTGAGCAGAAGTTTGTGAGCTTGATGTTGAGGGAGCATATCATAAACCTTGCAGAGGCTGTGATAGAGAGAGAAAATATCTGAGGAATTGCAAGAGGTTGTGACAAAGAGAGAGAATGTATGAGGAATTGCAAGAGTTTTTGTGACAGAGAGAGAGAGTCTCTAAGAAACTGCAAAATTTCCCTAGTGATATCATGGCTTGGCATGAAGGCGGCTAGAGTTCTAAGAATGAATGCCTCTGAGCCTATGGTTGGGTGGAAAGGAGAACACCCAAAGTTAATTGGTTGGAAGAAACTTGTAATAGACAAGTACTTCATATACATTGTGCATTTAATTTGGATTGTATGATTTGAATGTATGTGATTGTGATACATTGTGCCTCTAGTTAAATTAATGGTAATAAGGCATACTATTCTTCTGTAAACTGTTGCATTAGAATGGTTGTAAGATGGAAATTCTGTCCTCTGGGTTGGTTGGAAAATATTCAAGGTTTTTTCCCAAGGAACAACCTCACATATCTGGAGTCAGGGTAGACTCTATGGGACTGCTATAGCCCCATTGATCCTTTGGAAATACCTTTTCCCCAAATTAGAACTTAAGCTTTGTGAATGAAGGGCACTTCCTTCAAACCAGTCGTCCAAGAGACCACATGATCATGCCCACAACCTTAACAAACTCATGGCCAAGATTTAAGCATGTAACTAATGAGAAATCTTAGAGTATCCATATGACCAAGGTTTGGGAACACTTCATTAGTCCGAAAGGAGTTAAGCTCGTATTGGCTTCGAAGCCCCCAGAGTTCAGAACTCCAGGATGTTATAACTTCAAACTTGCCAAGACTCCCAAATTTCAAATTCATGAAGTGATGCATGTCGTAGATTTGAAGAAACCTGGTAACTATCCCAACCATTGGATCTACATCATATTCAGCTCGACGTTGACCGGTTTGGGAGAGAAAAAGCATTACAACACCAAAACCTCTAAATATCGAAGTTGTAGAGTATTGTGGACCGTCGATCTTTGGACCCTTCAGAATCCCACTTAGTCGTTTTTTCATGGGGATGTGCGTATCATGTTGGGAGCACATGGGGGTCCATGTTTCAAGCAAAAATGATGCCATGTGTGGAATATTTGTGGCATAGAAAAGAGATTTGGATGACCTGAGGCATGTGCCACGTATCTTGCCAACATGTTTTAGGTTGACAAGTGTCCCTCTAGGAGTGGCCTAATACCAAGACCAAGGGACCCCTAAGATAGATTTGTGATTTTTTGATCTAGGGACTCCATGGAGAACCCCTCCCAACCATCTGATCTACCAGTGGAAGGATTCACGTGTATCACTTCATTGAAGTCCTACTCCGGGAGAAAAGGAGTATTGAGCAAGTAGAACTCTCAAATTTCAAACTCACAAATCAATGAAAGCCCTTGATCCAATGATCCTTTAGGATCCTCTCTAACTATTGGATCCAAATCTTGGTTAGCCTAATACTGTCCACTCTAGGAGTAAAGAGGAAGGTGCACAACTAAACCCCTGAACACCAAAGTTCCAAAGTAAAGTGAATCATATATTCATGGATCTACATGGACGCATATCGACCATGGGATGTAAGGGATGTTGGAGGGCTATCATTTCGAAGTGACATGGCATCCAGATGTCACCTAGAGTGATGTGGACCCACGATTGATGTGCCACATGTCACCTTGATTCCTACGTTTCGAAGACCCTATGTATCCATTAGAATGTGACATGTGTCACTGCATGCCTTTGTCGTGTGTCATCCCCTTAGTGCATGAATTATTGACCAAAGTTTGGTGGAGTACCCAAGACTCCAGGAGTTTGGGACTTAAAAAATATTGGGAGGCTGGAACATTGGGGATAAATCAGTCGAAGGGACAGAGCCACTTGTCCCTATCTTTGCATATAATGCGTCACCACGTGTAAGTGGGGACCCTTCGGGAGTTCGGGACTACGGAACTCTGGAGGATTTGGGTGCAATGTCATAGATAAGCCAAAATGCATGAAGGTTGGAGCCACATGAATAGATTTCGGGCTCCTTTGGGAGTTTGGGATTTCAAGACTCCAAAGGATTTGTGCGTAGAACAAAAAAGAGGCATTTAGTGCCGAAGTGACAAATGCCAAACTCCCCTCTAGCTTATGTGTTCAATGATGATCGAGTTTCATCGTTGGATTAGATGGTGGATGGAGTTCCAAGATGATATGTATGAGGTGGACCCACGTGGGTGTGACGTGGCCCTTGATTAATGACAACTGAAGAGCTTCGGAAGGCCATAACTTGCAACCCAGAGCTCAGATTTGAGCCTGGTAGCAATCATTAGAATGCTATGGGTGAGTAGAAGAGGATGGAGACCTCGGACAGAGGATTCAATATGTTTAAGGAAAGTGAAATTTTGATGCCCCATTCCTTAAAAAGGTACTTAAGGGGTTGGGTGTGTTACAAATTGGTATCAGAGCATGGAAACAGTGCTCGGCATGCTTGTGCTCACAATAGAGTCAACTAATTTTATTTCATAGAAAACTTTAAGGGAGAGGGAATAGTACCCTACCCTATATAGAAGAGCATGATTTAGACATAGGCCTGGATGGGTTGGAGAATAGTTATAAGACTAGTTTGCCAAAGATAAAATGAGCCTGTTGAGAGTATCAATATCGTACGTAAATTATCTACATAAGTTCATTGAGGAGAAGGATGTAGATTAAAACTCAGTTGGGATTTTACCCAACGATATTGAATCATGCTATTCTATGGGAAAGGAATCCTATCATTTGTTTTTGGAAATGACAACCAATCCTACAGGAGTGGGATTATGTTGATGGCACTAATAGCAAGACTTGGATGTGAATGGATTGAAAGGATTTGTAACAGTAAAAATTACTGCTTTATTGAAGGATTAAACCTTGTATATGTGTATGATACTGCATGGTTAGAGGATTGATGGAAGTGGGAAGGTCAATTTACTTGATCTGTAATGAATGAAAATTGTTGCTGGAATAACCCAATAAGCCAGTAAAAAGGAACCCTATAGATTGAGAACAACCCTCATGAAGGTAGAAGTCAAGTGACAAGAGAAAGTTCAAAATATCATGGTTGTGTTAAGGGAGTGTGTATCCCTATTAACTTAAGGATGTTTCTATGCAATAGGAATGACTCTGGTGACCATTCTCTAAAAAGGGAGAGCATGTGCAACTCCCTTCGAAACAAATATTTTTTTGGGGTACATGAATTGTTGGGAAGTGTTTTTCTAATAAAGATGATAAATGAAGCTGCATAAATATGGAGTGATTGAGTGAGAAATCATAACATCCTCCCTTGCTTGGTGGATAGGAAACTAATCTACCAGAATTCTTATGGGAGGAGGAGAATGACCTCTGCTCCTGGTTGTTGTTGAATAGGAGAAAGAGTTATAGGTGCAATGGTTAATACTGATCTACATTTTCAACCTATCTTCTGTTTTAATGAGAGTAGATAGAAATAACTAGAACCTCTACAAAAATTTAAAAAGAAAGAGATGGACCCTCTTCCCAAGACTGATTATGATCTAAATATAGTCTGGAGTTATGTATTAAAATACTTAGTAAGTAACATACTTCGAAATTGTATTTGGTCTTTAAGGAAATAGTCCAAATGTTATTAGACATTAAAATTTATTATAAATAAGGTAAAATGGTTAATTAAATGTTGATCCTGAATGTGGTAAAGGAAGTGTTAGGAAACTTCTAGATGCCTAGTGGGTCATATTGGCATCCAGTGGTGGATGGTAGCCTATATATATGGTTTGCATTGTAGTGAGGGGAATGTAGAAAAGGATTTCCTTGATCAAAAGTTATGCTGATCAAGACCAGTTGGAAACTAGATTGGTTATTTTGTTACCTTGGGCATGGTTCTAATTTCCCAAACTGTATTTGTGAGTTGGGAAATGTTTTCGTGGAAGTTGAGGCAAGAGTGTTTTCTTGCTAGTTGTTATCGTATAGAAAGGGAAACATAGTTATGACTATGTCTGTTAAATTGCCAAGTGGATATCATGTGAATGACTGCAAGTTCTCAACCGAGAGGGAATCTCAATGTTGAGTATCCCTATGGAACTTTTCATGAGAATGGAAGTAAGATCACTGGGAGAAGGATCTGGAAGTTTGATATGTCCATGAAGGGCATGGAAAGGGTGCGATCAATGAGCTTTCATGATGAATGTTTAGATATGTATGTATATGCTTGAGTACATGAATTTGATGTATCTGAGCTGTAAAATGTACCTATGGTAGATACACATAGGCTTATGATTATTCATGTGGTTAAGTGCATCATAGATGTAAGTTAGAAAAACAAGAAATATGTGTGGATAAATAATCTAGAGGCATAATAAAGATGCATGTTTATATTCCTTATGGAATATTTCGTAAACAATTGAAGCTAACTCAAGTTTGAGGCTATCACATATAGTGAAGGATATGAAATAAGGAAGTTGCATGCTAAAGGAGTTCCCTATGGAGGAACCGTGTGAAGACTCTGTCAAGAGAACAAAGTGACAACCTTAATGACTGATGAGAATTGAGAAGTGGGCTACAATCTTATATATATATATATATATATATATATATATATATATATATATATATATATATATATATATCATGCATGAATGGAAGACTAACAAATGAATGTTGACCATTCTGATAACTGAATGGTAATGTGAAACATGCATAGGTTCATGATTCATTATGAACAAAAAAATTTCTATTAAAGCATGTTTATATATCCAAAAGGTTAGGGTGAGCCTAACCAAGGCTGCTCAAGGAAAAGAGCATGAATATCCCAACAGGGAGTAAATTGCAAAAGAAAAAAAAAGGAAAAGGGGGAATACTTTTCACACTTTAAGAAACTTTGAATTGCTCATAGTGTTTTAGGTCTTAAAAGGGAAGTTGTGGGAGAAAGTACATTTGGAAAAAGGGAGAATGAATAAATAAACATATTTAAATGAATGGGCTTGGTTAAGCCATGATAAGTAAAGGCAGTGAGGCCTTGGAAAATAACTCGGTTGGACTAAAATTCTAGGGTTGTGTAGAAATAAATTGGAGCTATTGAGAAAGACAGTTGCCAATGAGGGACAACCTCAAGAAAAGGACGACTATGAGAAGGTTTTAATTAAAACATTGTTGAAGGGACTTTAAAAGTCCCCATAGAGTATCATTGATGGGGTAATATTAGAGAGGGTGCTAGAAGACAAAGAAGGTATAAAAATGTTCATACCTATGTGGCATAAGGTATGAAGGAATTTGGTAGGAAACCTTTATGAAAAGATTTCATTATCTTAAAGATATACAAATAAAATTTGAGTGGTTATTGTATGCCATTGATACCCAAGTAGAGTATGATTTAGGAAAAGAACCCTAATAATAGAGAGAGGTAGCCTATGCCAACAAAAGATGAGTTATAATCATTGCAAGAAAATGCAGGAGTAAAGAGTACCATGGGTATGATAACCAATCTAGGGAGATTGGGAATAAAGGTTCTCATAATTAACACATTGCATGGAATGCATGAGGAAATACATGTTTTTATGAGAGGAAAGGGAATGGATTTCCATCGAGGAAGGAGGACCTTCCACTACTCCACTTGAATTGTGTAGTTAATAAAGAAAAGAGAATTTTGGGTGGCCATGAGTGTTGACACCCTAGTTACTACTGAAGGGAGAATGCTTGGGTGCATTCAAGGGAAAATTTTAGTTTCATATGTATTGATTTGGGATCATGATCATCTTGTAGCAGGAAGAACAGTTCTAGTGCAATGAGAATGAATAATCCATATGTTGAAGAGGTTAGCTAAGCTCCAACCCACCATGGCAAAGTGTTTGTCACAAAGTGTGGCAAACTTGAAATCAATGCAAGGGTGCATTGGGTATGAATGTGACCATGAATATTGGCACATTGATTAAAGTCATTTGATCTTTGAATTGCATTTGGAAAAATTTAGTATGTTGAAAGGATGCATACATAAATAATGCTATTTTTGTTTTCTTTGTACCCTTAAATATATGAAAATGACTTGGACTGATAGTATGCATCGTTTGAAAATATAATGCACATGAAAACTAACAATTTGTTTGGATGAGGAATGTTGAAGTTGTTGGAAGAAAGGGGTCTTGGATATGGCAGTGTTGTAAGCCCATAAGGGAGACCAATTGTCTGTTGAGACAAATTGCTATGGGAAGGAAGGTCCCATAGTGGAAAACATGGTTCCTATGTGGAACAAATCTGAAAATAAATGGGGAATGTGGAAATATGCGGGTAACATATTTGCAAGAAAATTATGAATTTGAAATTGATGATAATTTCTCATAATTTTTTTATACCTGTGACACAAGTGAGACAAAAAATATAAATTTGTCTAGGGAGGACAGATGAAAGTTGTCAAGCTAGAAATCATGAAAGAGGCTACTGTTGAGACATGAGAACCCTATGGTAAGCCATGATCTCCCTAGAACATGTTGTGTTGTGGTAACACAATCCAGAGGGACCCCTCCATGGAGAAAGTCTGAGGGATGATTTGACTATAATTCTCAATGAAGTATTTAGAACTCTTCTTGTCCAAGAAATCCTTGGAAAGGAAAGATGGATCACCTGAGGGAATGTATACTAGAGAAGGGGATCCTTGGGCATGGGCCTGGAGGGTGAGTGACCAAGGAAGAAGGGGCTTTGATAATTCTTATACACTATTGATTGGGATCATGCACACAATGGGTATATCCAGGAAACAAAATAGTGAGACAAGTTAACAAGATAGCAATGTGGATGAAAATCCACAAGCTACACAGATAAGTATTGTGCTAGATTTTGAAAATTTTCTTCTTGAATTTTGCACAACAATAAGATTTTTTCATGTGAAATTGTGATTAATATGCTTGTTGTCCAAGATTATTGAAGGCAGGTGACAAAGGCCAAGAGTCTTAAAAGGACCTGACCAAGAAAGAGTATCAAAATTTATGAAGAAGTTGAACAACAAAGGCATGACAAGTGTTACTAAGAAAGAACATCAAGGACGATGTTCCTTTCAATGGGTAGGGGATTTTAATACCCATGTTTCACCCAACTTGTAATTAATCATTAATTAGGATTACCATGATATGGAATGTGAACGATGTAAATGTATTTTTGTTTATATTGCCAACGACTAACTGTGGGGGTGAAGCCATGAATTACTGGACATGATATCACTACAGAAAAAGATCCTTGAATTTCTTCATGGGTTCCTGTTCCCTCTCTCATTACTGAAGAACACCATTCAACAATTGATTTTTCATCTCAAATAAGGGAAGTGGTAGTGAAATTCATTTCTTACCTGTGTAATGCTCTTTTTGTTGATTAAGGTTGGTTGTCATTGATGTCAACCCTTGAAGAAAGACCCGTAGCACAAAGTTTTGGGTAATGGACCCAATAGTGTTTGATGTAAATATGACTCATTATTGTTATTTCATGGTTGATAAGAAGTAAATATGGATGAACTCCAAAGTGGTCCCCTTATGGTGAAAACCCTCACAGGAAGACGCTTTGTGGAGTAAGATAACCCATGCTTAATTATGGAATAATGAGATGAAGGAAAGTGAATTTGTTAGGGAAAATATCCTAGATGGATAGTTCTTTTCATGTCATTTTTGGTGGTATGTGGAACGTCACATAACTCCTCACAATTTGAGAGTTATGGCCTTACAAAGTTGGAGGACCCTCATATGTCATCTAGAAGCCCCAAAAGGTCAAAGTAATCAAAGTGGTTTAAGAGATT
>JZKD02S1615607.1:156943-168279 GCA_000966675.3 Picea glauca
TATGCAAAAGTTACGACCCCGGGAAGTTGATGTACTAACTTACCCAAACGGGGCCCACATGACTTTTGGTGCTTCATCTCCTAGGGTTAGGTTTTTTAATGTCTAGGGTTTTTGGTATTCCCGTTTACTGTAAAAAGGCCTTCAGAGCCTCATTGTAATCATATTCTTGCGAATGCGAGTAGCCGTCACATCTCTTCTCAGAGATAAGTTGCCACCATTCTAGCGAGTCTTTCACTCTATATGTTTATAGTCTCTGTACATTTCTTTCATTAACAGAAATCATGTATTACATTATATCTACGTTTATGGTTGCATCTTTGATACATTTATGTTATATTATTGGATATCTACGATATCTCTGTGCATTTATTTATTATATCTCCGCTCTCATTTCGTGCCGAAAATAATCTGGATTAGTGGTATTAGAGCAGGATACTCTTGATCGTTTTTTCAGTGCATGTCCTCGAAGAGGTCCAAGTATAGAAATTTGGGTCTCCATCTTGTCTCTCTTGCAGAAAATCACTCTTGCACACCCAAGAAACCCTCCATGGTGGAAGAAAAGAAAAACGACGGAGCAGATGATCCTATCAATTTGTTGCTTGAGCAAGCTCTCATGCGATAGAGGGATGAAATGATGGAGAATTTTTCCCACATACTTCAATGCCTCCTGATAGCATCAGACACATATTCATCAAGAAACCAATTTGGAGGCACCTCACCTTTTAAGGTATAGATCAATTTTGATATTTCTATATTTGAAGGTCAAATAGATGCAAATGCCTTGGATAAATGGTTAAATCTGTTAGAAGGTTATTTCTTTGTTCACAATTTTTCTGACAGAGAAAAGATCATCTTCATGCTCCTTAAGGCTCTCCCCCATGTCAAAAAATGGTGGGAAACTTACTGGGAGAAAATTTCCACAGAGGAGTCTGGAATATATGGGGTCAATCCCACTTGGGATTTTTTTATGGATACAGTAAAGGAATAGTATTACCCTGTTGGCAACTATGAGGACCAGTACATGAGATGGAACACACTGTGGAAAGAGAGGGGCCAAGCAGTTATGGAGTTCACCAATACCTTCCATACCTTGTGCACCAAGATGGGTATCAAAGACTCCGAATGACATTTGGTTTTGAAATATCATGGGGCTCTATACATATACATCCAAACTGAAATGGATTTTCTGGACATTTCATCACTCGATGTTTCTTATCGATATGATGTTAAAATCGAGAAAAAATTACAGCACCAGAACAAACGGGAGTTCGAGTCTGCAAATCCGCAACAACCAAAGTATGACAAAGACAGTCTGAACAAACAGTCTCCTGAAAACCAATCCAAGCCATAGGAAAAGAAGGGTCATGGGAAGACAAAGGACACTGGAAAATGGTGCGATTTCCAAAAAATCCCCCGGTACAACAACGATGAATGTCGCTTAAAATAGTCATTGGTGACCAATACCAAATATAAGGAGCCGAACCCTAATTCAGAATCTGATTCTGAAAATACTGGTAAAAGATAGATCATTGATGCAGACCCCACTGCTATTGTTATGACCGCAACAATTCAACCAGAAGAACCAACAAATATTGAAGAGGGGGAGCACCTTTTTCATTCACATATGTGGGTGAAGGGAACCCCGCTGCATTTTATTGTTGATAGCGGAAGCCAGAAGAACCTCATCTCAGTAGAGGTCGCCAAATAGTTGGGATTGTTAAAAACACCACACCTGCATCCATACAACATCGGGTGGCTTCGCCAAGGATGATATCTTCATGTCAGCCAGCAGTGTTGATTGTCATACGGCATCCAATGCTTCAAGGATGAGGTATTATGTGATGTTTCCCCACTGGATGTCTGTGATGTTCTCTTGGGCCAACCATATATGTGGAGACGCCATGTTGTTTATGAGTCTCGACCCCAAAATTTCATTGTTTCTCTGGGAGGTCATCTCTACAGAATACCAGAGGTAGTTCCGACTACTGTTCCACCTAAACAGTGCCGCAAGGTAGTATCTCATACTGCAAAATTTATCTTCTTCACAATATGTTCAAAAGGGGAACAGAAGGACACTGCAACCACTACAGCCTCGTCCCAAGCACCTTCTATCCAATAGAAGTTGGTCGACAAGGTTGTAGCAAAGTGTACATATTCCTTCTACACATTGTCCTCTTGTGTAGCTCAACTTGTTGAACAACCTCAGCCTCAATAGGTTCATGACAAACTTCCACAAACTGAGCAGTGTGACGTCTCCAACAAGGCAAGCAACCCACCAAGATTCAAATTCAACAAACATTTTTTCCTCTCCCCTGGGCACTCAACGCAATGGATACCATTGCTTCTTAAGGAGGGAGGATTGATCCATGTGGATATTAGTGACCACCCACCTTTTCCAACTGTCTCAAAACAATTTTCTGGCAATTTTGGTAATTTACTATTTTTAGCAGTTTTTAACTTCTGGGGCCATTTTGAGGCCCTGAACGACGTTTTTGGGAAAATAGAGAGAAATATGAAATTTCCTTTGATATTTCTTCCAAAATGAATCTCCTCGAAAATACCTTTCCAACAGGCTATCATGCACCTAAAATGGAGATCATATGCAAAAGTTACGACCCCAGGAATTCGATGTACTAACTTACCCAAATGGGGCCCACATGACTTTTGGCGCTTCATCTCCTAGGGTTAGGTTTTTGGATGTCTAGGGTTTTTGGAATTATTGTTTATTGTACAAAGTCATTCATAGCCTCATTGTAATCATATTCTTGTGAATGCAAGTAGCTATCACATCTCTTCTCGGAGATAAGCTGCCACCATTCTAGCGAGTCTTTCACTTTGTATTTTTACAGTCTCTGTACATTTCTTTCATTAATAGAAATCATGTATTACTATATATTTGTGTTTATGGTTGCATCTCTAATACATTTATGTTTTATTATTGGTTATCTGTGATATCTCTGTGTATTTGTTTATTATATCTCCGCTCTCATTTCGTGCCGAAAATAATTTGGATCATCTTCCAAGTGGAGACTGGTGGCCACCCACCTAATCCAACTGGATTATTTTTTAATTTTTTGTGTCAACACATGTTTCTGTACTTCCAAATCCATTTTGAGGCCCTAAACATTATTTTTTTGTCTTTCCAGGCTCAAACTATAGACGAAGTAAGGGTTTTATGGAATAATGTGTAGTTCTCAATAAGACCTTTCCAGCGGGATATAACGCACCTAAAACAAAGTTCGTATGCAAAAGTTACGACCCCGAGAAGCTGAGGTACCAAATTACCCATCGAGGCCCACATAAATTTTTGTTTTTCATCTCTTGAGGTTAGGTTTTTGGATGTCTATGGTTTTGGAATTCATGAGTAATGTTAAAAGGGAATTTGGAGCCTCATTGTAATCATTCATCTCATACACATGCGTGTAGCAGACACATCTATTCTCAGAGATAGCTACCACCATTCGAGCAAGTTTTTTTTGGTTCAACAGTTTTATAGTTTCAGCCTATTTGATTTATTCAATAGAAGTTATTGTTCAATGTATATATTTTTTTGTTCTCCGTATCTCTGTGTTATTGTATTCATTATGTTACTAATTTTGTTCTGCTCATAAATTTGGATCAGTGGTATCAGAGAAGTCTACTCTTCATTTATTTTTCTTCGTGCATGCCCCCAACAATATCTGGGTACAAGGAGTTGCGATAAGAACTAGTCAAGCTTTTGAAATATTGGTTATGTTGAGCCTCACAACAAACCATGGGGGATGAAAAGAAATATGATGGAGCAGGAGATCCTTTTAAAATGTTGCTCGAGGAAGCCCTTCAATGGATTCCCACAAGAGACACATATTCATCAAACAACCATTCAACCCCCTTCAAGGTAAAGGCAAATTTTTATATTCCATTATTTGAAGGACTGATAGATGTGTATGCTATAGATAAATGGTTGACTCTTCTTGAAGGGTATTTTTTGGTCCACATTTTTTTCAATAGGGAAAAGATTAATTTTTCACTCCTCAAGGTTGTCCCCCATGTTAAGGACTCATGGTATACTTACTCTGAGAAAAGGGCCATAGAGGAATCTACAATATTTTCAATCGCCTCCACATGGGATTCCTTCAGAGATGCCATAAAAGAATAGTACTACCTTGTTGGAATCTACGAGGACCAGTACAAAAGATGAACCACCCTACGTTAGGAAAGGGACTAGACAGTACCAGATTTCACCAATATTTTCATGCCCTACACACCAAATTGGGTATAAAATACTCTGAGCTACATCTAGTGCTAAAATATTGTGGTTGTGTGCATAGATACATTCAAACAGAAATGGATTTTCTGGACATCACATCATTGGGTACGACTTAAAGATATGTTTTCAAGATCAAGCATAAATTTAAGCAAAAGAGGTGAGTGTTTGGATCTGCAAACTCCTCATAGATGAAGTAAGGAAAATAAATCCCCAACCTACAAAATAAGGGATATAAAAAATATGGCCACTCTCAGGACAACCAGTCCAATCCACAACACAAGAAGGGTAATGAGAAGTTGAAGAAGGACATGGGAAAATGGTGTGAATGCCATAAAATCCTTTGGCACAACACCGAAGAATGTCACTCCAAGAAGTCATTGGTGGCCGAGTTGAAATATTTCGAGTCAGAGGAGGATTATGACTCTGAATCAAATCCAGAAGGAGGGAAATGGATTATCAATGTTGAAACTAGTGCCACTGTAGCTACCACCAAATTATAGCCAAACGAACCAGA
Organism: Picea glauca; assembly: GCA_000966675.3. Lineage (NCBI taxonomy): Eukaryota > Viridiplantae > Streptophyta > Pinopsida > Pinales > Pinaceae > Picea > Picea glauca. Next base: position 161,707 of record JZKD02S1615607.1, read on the forward strand.
AGAACCAGAGGAAGGGGAATGCCTCTTTCACTCACAAATGTGGGTAAAGGGGGCTCCACTTCATTTCATTGTTTATAGTGGCAATCAGAAAAAATTTATATTAGCATAGGTCATTAGGCAACTGGACCTACCAATGACACCAAACCCACAACTCTACACCATCGAGTGGATTTGCCAAGGAAGATATTTTTGTGTCATCCGAAAGTGTCATCAAGCCTACGAAATCAAACCTTTCAAAGAAGAGCTATTGTGTGATATTTCTCCCCCTGAAGTTTGTGATGTTCTTTCAGGACAACCATATTTATGGAAGCAACATGTTGTCTATGAGTCTAGATCCCACAATTTTATTATTACTTTGGGCAGACAATTGTACAGGATACTAGAGGTAGCACCACCTACCGATATTTCTTTAATCTCTACTAAGAAATGCAGTAAGGTCATTTCATAGACCGACAAGTTCTTCTTCTTTGTGATTTGTGCTCAGAGTAAGCAGAAGGTCGTCGCCACATCTGTGGCCTCTACATAGAGCCTTTCTTTGTAGCAGAAGAAAGTGGGAGGGATCATGGAAGAATACAATTAAATCTTCTCCTCACCCACCAGGGTACCGACGCACTACCAAGTCAAGCATCCAATTGATCTAGCCCCTGGTGCACCTCTTCCTAATGGACCAGTCTATCTTCGCTCACTATTGGAAAATTAAGAAATCAAGCGTCAGATCCAAGATCTTCTTCAAAAGGGGAATATCACACCCAACTACTCCCCTTGTGGAAGCCCGATTGTACTGGTGCAGAAGAAAGAAGGGACCTGGCATCTCTTCATTGATTACAGAGAATTAAAAAAAATCCCAGTCAAGAATCGATACCCAATTCCCAAAATTGATGAACTTATTGACCAACTCAAGGGGGAAAAGTTCTTCAGCAATATTGACCTAAAGTCTAGCTACCACCAGGTTCCCATCAAACCAACTGATGTATGGAAGACAACCTTCAAATCTAAAGAAGGTCTCTTCGAATGGTTGGTCAATCCCTTTTTCTTAATAAATGCACCAACCACTTTCATGAGGTTGATGGATGATGTATTTAGACCCTTCACGAACTCTTTTGTAGTGGTATATTTGGATGACATCCTCATATTCAACAAAACTTGGGAGGAGCACATGCAACATATTCAACAGGTTTTGAGCACTCTGTGACAACATAAGTTATATGCCAACTTGGAAAAATTCTCCTTTGGTATGAACAGGGTCCAATACTTGGGATACATTTTTTATGAGCATGGGGTACATTTTGATCTAGCTAAGATCCAAGTCATTTATGACTGGCCATCCCCAACCACACTAATTGATATTTGAATCTTCTTGGGACTTTCCAACTTCTATCGACAGGTCATGTTGGGATTCTCCCATATTGCATGGGCCCTCAGCCAAGTGACCAAGGGCGGTGGCAGGGAAAATTTTGTTTGGGGAAAGGAACAACAATGATAATTTGGTGATATGAATCATCGCTTGTGCTCAGCTCTAGTACTCTTCTTACCTGATATACAATATTCATTTGATATTGAGACTGATGCATCCAACTATGTTGTAGGCGCAATTATCACTCAAGACAGTCATCCAGTAGCATACCATAGTGAGACACTCTCAGATACTTTCTGGAAATACCCCACCTATGATAAGGAAATTTATTCCATTATACAAGTCTATCGTCAATGGAAACATTATATTCTAGGAAAGGAAAAAATCATCCACATTGATCACAAGCCTCTACAATTCATACAGACACTAGGGAAGTTGCAGAACGACCGCCATCATAAGTGGTCCACCTACCTGCAAAAATTCCATATCAACATCAAGTATAGGACAGAGAGTAAAAATGGTGTCGATGAATACCTCATTCGACCTCTTATGGCTACACTCACCACTATGCTCCATTAATGTGGGAATGAGGCATCTGAGTGGCCCCAACTTTATCAGCAATATCCAAACTTCACCACCACCTATCAACTCTTGGGTACATGCGTGAATCTCACTGATTTTCACATTTAGGACGGATTGTTATGCTCACTACAGTCGTATGGCAGGACATTTTGGCATGAAAAAAACTGTGGCCATTCTATAGAAACATTTTATTGGCCAAAACTTCAGCAAAATGTCAACAAGTATATTAGATCTTGCACTTCTTGTGCCATTGCCAAGACAACCATAAAGAATAAAGGGTTATAAACCCCTCTTCTTACTCTTGAGAGGCATTGAGAATCCATCTCGATGGATTGCATGTATGGCCTTCCATCCACCAAGCAAGGCAATGATTGTGTATTTGTGGTAGTTGATCAATTTTCAAAGATGGCCATTCTCACAGATAATGCCAATCTATTCTTCAAATGAGTGTGGGTCCATTTTTGGATACTATATACCATTGTCTCTGATCGGGATAGCAGTTTCCTTAGTACAATTTTGTCGAGTCTTTGGTCACTGTTGGAAAACGGGCTCACTAAATCCACTACCTTCCACCCTCAAACTAATGGCCAAATAAAGGTCGTTAATCAGATTATTTTGCCCATCCTGTGCATGTATAACTCTAAGACTCCATGTACATGGGATGAGAGTCTTCCCTATGTTCAACAAAGCTACAATAGGGCTCTCCATAGCTCCATTGGCTATAGCCCCTTTCAGGTAGGGCTGGGATTCCAAACCTTGGGTCCCAATGATGTTGCACTCCCTCTTGTAACAACACAAACATATTCTTCCCATGTTCAGTTTGAGGTTGACAAAGCCACCAAATTCATTGAGTAGATTCAACACATCCGCCAATAAGTCCATGATATTTTGTATACAGCCCATGCTAAGTACAAGCAACATCATGATCAACATCGGATACCACACTAGTTTCAGGTGGGAGACAAGGTCTAGTTACATTTGTAGAAAGAGTGCCTTATAGGGCCCCATCAGAAGTTGTCCCCACTTCTCTATGGGCCTTACACTATCACCAAGGATGTGGGTAGCAATGCTTTTGAGAACAACACTCCACCCTTCCTTGGCTTGCACCCAATGTTCAATGTGGACCTCCTTTGGCCATATTTTCCACTATTAACGGACACCTCAGAGATTGCAGAACAACTAACACCAACATAGCTCAACCTGAACTATGTGGAACAAACATCCACTGATCAGATAGTGGACACATAGCTCAAGGGAACTCGACAATAGAAGATCAAGATTTATCGGGTTGTTAAGGCAGGGAAGCTCCTACACCAAGGCAAGTGGCTTGCCCAAGGCCAAATTTAGTAGAATTTTCCTCACCTGATGGGGGAACTCAATGCAATGGAGACAATTTCTTCCTGAGGGGGGAGGACTAATCTAGGTGGATATTGGTGGCCACCCACCTATTCCAATTGACTCCTCTTTATAGTTTTTAGTTCAACATGTTCTTTTTCACTTCTTTGTAATTGTGGGTTCTACACTTTTGAGTTTATCTGAAGCCCTAGACATCTTCCAGGTGGAGACTAGTGGCCACCCACCTAATCCAACTGGCTTATTTTGGAAATTTTCATGTCAGCACATCTTTTTGTACTTCTAGGGCCATTTTGGGTCCCTAAAGAGTGATTTTTTTGGCTTGCCACAGTAAAACTATAGACAGAGTCAGAGTTTTATGGAATAATGTGTAGTTCTCAAGAATACCTTCTGAATGGGATATAATGCACCTAAAACATAGGTCGTATGAAAAATTTATGACCTTGGGATGTTGAGGTACCAACTTACCTATCAAGGTCCACATAAATTTTGGCGTTTGATCTTCTAACATTAGGTTTTTGGATGCCCAAGGTTTTGTAATTCATGAGTAATGTTAAAAGGTCCTTTGGAACCTCATTGTAATCATTCTGCTCAAACGGATGCACATAGCAGGAACATCTCTTCTCAAAGATAGCTACCACCATTCGAGCAAGTTTTTTTCAGTTCAATAATTTTATAGTTTCAGCCTATTGCATTTATTCAATAGAAGTTATCGTTCACTAGATATTTGTTGTTGTTCTCTGTATCTCTGTGTTATTGTATTCAGTCTTTTATTCATTTCATTTTGCTCATAAATCTGGATCAACTTTCTTTCTCAAATCCAGTGGTTCCCCATGTTTAAAGATAAAAATTGTCTTTAAAACACTCACCAAAAATTTGTCTTTGTATTATGTAATAAGGAAAAATCAAGTGGAGATTTTTTTTTTTATATTACAAAAGAAGACACATTTAATAATTCCAATTCTAATTGCACTTGGAAAAAATTGTCTTTCAATTCCAAGAAGACATAAGAAGATACAAACAACAATTCCAATTACACTTGGACAAATTTGTCTTCCATTTACAAGAAGATACAAACAATAATTCCAATTACACTTGGACACATTTCTCTTCCAATTCCAAGTAGACACAAGAAGATACAAACAACAATTCCAATTGCACCTAGAAACATTTTTTCTTCCAATTCCACGAAGACACAAGTAGACACAAACAACAATTCCAATTGAACTTGACAAATTGTCTTCCAATTTTTCCTACAATGGCCTGGAAATAGCACAAAAGTCTCTATGAATCTAACAAGAACACTAAAGTAAGTAAAACTTGTATATGCAGGTTGTGTTTGTCTGAAGTTGTCGTGGATTTTTTTCGTCCATGAGATAGATGAGGTGGGCTGTTCTTTGCACCAAAAAATGTTCAACATGAGTGAATGTGTGCACACTAAATCACGTGCACATTCTAGGAACATGCACGTATTCATGCTAAGCATAAATGACCAACAACTACAACTTAGTCAAGCCATAGGATTTCATGCGCACTCTTAATGAAATGGATATATCATTTAATATACACCAAACATATTTATGAATAAATATTTTTAGGGGTATTGAGACAACTAAGGCCTAAGGGGTTAGGATTGAAAGTGTTTTCAAGGATAGAGCAATGGTTAGAGAACCAAGATGTGGGTGATGTGGGTGCAAGGGTTGTACACAAGGTATATGCATAATGGACTCAGTTCTTTAGTGTAGTTAGGGTTAAGGATTGAGTATAAGTTATTCCTAGTTTTATATGGAGCTAGGGGGGTCTATGTCATGTTCTACGTCGAACTCTAGGTCAACGTCTAAATCTACATCTAGTTCTATGTCATGGTCTAGGTCATGGTGTAGGTATAGTTCATGATCTACATCATGGTCATTGTATAGGTCTAGGTCATGCTCCAAGTTTTTCCATGTATAGGTCTTTCTATGTATATGTTTAGGTCTATTTATTGACATGTCTAAGTCAAGGACATTTCTTTCCTTGCGATGTAGAGAGGAGGGATGTAGAGAGAGGAAGAAAGAGAGTGTGAAAGGGGGAGAGGGGAAGAAAAAGAGAGTGAGGGACAAGGATAGGGGGGGTAGTGAGTGAGAGTATGGGGGGTCTATTTCATGGTCTATGTCAAGCTCTATGCCATCTTCTAACTATAGATCTAGCTCTATGTCATGGTCTAGGTCATGGTCTATGTCAAGCTCTAGGTCATTGTCTAAATCTATCTCTAGATCTATGTCATGGTCTAGGTCATGGTATAGGTCTATGTCATGGTTTACATCCTGATCATCGTATAGGTATAGGTCTTTCTTTAGGTATTGAACTGTCTAGGTCAAAGACATTTATTTCCTTGTGATGTAGGGAGGGGGTATGCAGAGAGAGGAAGAAGGAGAGTGTGAGAGGGGGAGAGTGGGAGAAAAAGAGAGTGAGGGACAAGGAGACCAATAGGGGGGGTAGATATTGAGAGAGTGATAGGAAGGGGGGGGGAAGAGGGAAGGGGGGTTATATAGATGAAAAGAGAGAAAGGTGGGGAGAGTGGGGGGGAGAGGGGGATATAGGGAGTGAGAGAGTGAGGGGTTAGATGAAAGAGGTAAATATAGAATGGGATAGAGATAGATTGTTTGAGAGTGTGATAGGGTGGGAGAGGAAGATCAAGATGGGGGATTAGAGAGAGAGAGGTGGGAGAGAGAATGAGAGTGAGACTAACGACAAGGAGAGAGAGAAAAAAGTGGTATATGTAGGAGACAAAGAGGGTAGAGATAGTTGGAGAGAGGGAGAAAGGAGAAGAGAAAGGAGGAGAGAGATAGAGAGAGACAGGAGGAAACTTGGAGGGAGGAGAGAGAGAGAAGGGAGGGGGATGGGAAGGACTGGGAGGGCCGAGGGCGGCTGGAGAAAAAAAGATAGAAGGAGACAGAGAGAGAGAGAGAGAGAGAGAGAGAGAGAGAGAGAGTCAAAGAGGGGGGATATAGAGAGGGATTCAAACATTGATTGTGAATAAAGAATATTGAATCAACTATAAGATTATTCTTATATTCAAATAAAAAAGAAGAATCAACGTACCATAATCATCATTAAATCATGTGAGATAATTATTAAACCATAGTTGAATGGTCATATCCATAAAATATCATTGTAAAACAAGAGTTATAGACATACTATACTTAGGTATTGGGTGTGCATGGGTTTAAGGCTAGAGTATAGGTTATGTGTAGGATTGGATGGAGCTAGGGTGGTCTGGGTGATGGTTTAGGTCTAGTTCA
>JZKD02S1615618.1:41127-51178 GCA_000966675.3 Picea glauca
AATGAACATAAGTGTAATCAGATAGTATATTTTTTTAAACAATACAACACATTAATGTAATGATTATATCCAAATGAAATAATTAAAATAATAAAATCAATATTGTTATAAAAATTATTTGATTTTTATGATTAAGTGAAATTAAAAAAAATAAAAATTGCAATTGCATACTTGCACTGTGGAAAAATTCAACACCACATTGTATTCATTCAAAAGCAATGGTGTGGTTCATACTTATTTATGCATCATTTCATTTTAATGAGTATTATGTGTTGCTGCAAATTCTTGTAATAAAATCATCAATGCTCTTAAGGAAAACAAAAGAATCATTCCTTCAATGATACAATTACCACTGCCATTATTGTTATCATAACCATTACAAGAAATTATGATGAAAGGTAATAAATGCATCCAGGATTACAAAATATATGATACACATTAGTTCATGGTATATATTTTTAAAGCCTTGATATGTATCAAATATTGGCACACCAGTGTATATTATTGATAGAAGTGCCCTGATACTTTCAATATCTAATATGCATGTAGGGGATTCAAAATATATAATACACATCAGTGCATAGTATACATAGTGAATCTCCAATGCATATAAAATGTTAATGAACAGATGTGTATACTATATATTTTTGTGCACCAATGCACACTATTGATGTAAGTGCACAAACAAAAAACATCCATTGGAACCTTTGACTGCCCATAATTTTTAGTTGTAGTGAAAATACATTAAAACATTTGTTAAAACCTCTACTACCGTAATGGAGATTTTAACACAAGTTTTTATTATAATTTTTGCCAATCTTGTAACACTAAAAAACTCTACAAAAACCTTTACTAGGTGGTGTTTTCCTTGTATTGACAACACCATTGCTCCTTAACATAGCTTGCATGTATCCTTTTCAAATATGTTTCACACACTTGCATCACTCATATTAATCACATATATCAAGTTTCTAGCCAATCGTAGAATATGCATAATGTTGGGAAGGGTTTTAACCCTTCCATATTTAAGAAATAATCAAACCCTTCCATGTCCTATGATTTTAGTTATCGAGTCATCTCCTAGGAAAGGATTGCCTCAATTATAATTTTCATATTAACAAAACCACTCCTTATGAGGAGTCATGTGAAAATACACACCTGAGTCAATCAACCATTCATCATGATCCGAATGTGTACTTGTAGATTCCAAGTACATATCCCCTCCTTCTTCTAAGGAGTCCTTTTCTTCTACCGAATGAGCATCATAAAATCCTTTATTTTATCAATTTCTTTTATCTATCGTCTTTCTTATAATTCCCATCTTTACCACATTTCTATAATTTCCTTATATATTGTCATAGATATTTAGATCTGCCTCTAGATTTATATTTTCTCTACAAAGAATTATTTTTATTTATATATGTAGGGTGAGCTATCAAAACTAAGGAATCCTTACAATCCATGGTTTTCCACCTCATCTCTTCCAACAATAGGGATGCAACTACATTGTCAAGCTTTAATTTGGTTGTATTACTCCCAATAGTTGCAACTCGGTTATCCCATGCATTCATCAAAGAACACAATAGACTTATTCACTTATATTTTTCAAAAATTATAATTTCAATAGACAACAAATTACTTACCAAAGTGTTAAAGGTATTGATATTTTGTGTCACGGAGTCACCATCATTCATCCCCAAGAAATATAGGTGCTTCCTTCAAAGGAAAATCTTGTTTACCAATGACGTATACTTATACAAATTCCCTGACATATCCCATAACTCCTTGTTTATAGATTCTCCCAAGAAATTATGTACATTGAATATAAAAGGCATAATCAAATCATATTATTGTTGGATTACTCAGAGGTGGGGTGAATCAGTAATAGAGAAATTTAATCCTTTTTAGCCATATAATCCAAGTGTTATATCAATGTAGCATTATCATCCAATAATTGCAGAGTAAATAAGAAATGAACAAATGAACAACCATACACATACACAGTACACCGGTGTTTTACGCAGAAACCCAAAGCAAGAGAAAACCATAGAATTCTTTTTCTTATATGTCTTGAAGAATTACATTCATTGGAAGCACCAAATTCCTTTGTTTTCTAGTTGCAACTAGAAGGAGTCTCCAACCCCCTAGTTTCTCAGGATACAACCTAAGGGAAGATTCAACTCCCCAATTCTATGGCTACAACTAGAAGGAGGCTACAACCCCCTATGTTCTCCGACTACAACCAGAAGGTGGCTACAGCCATCTGCCCTTGCCCCATCCAACCGCCCTGACGTATAAGTAGAATGATGGAACCACTGTCACACTATCACTATGAGATATATTGGTGTAAACGTGTACCAATAAACCTGTAATCAACCTATACCATAAACAGGTGCATCAACCATGCACCAACATGTACAAAACCTGTACCATGAACAAGTGCATCAACCATGCACCAAACGTGTAAAAAACGTGTACCATGAACAAGTGCATCAACCATGCACCAAACCTATACAAAACCTGTACCATGAACAAGTGCATCAACTATGCACCAAACCTGTACAAATAAATTGTCACAACAACCTATCCAAACAACCTATCACAACAACTTGTCTCATCAATATTATCAACCAAATCATATATACTCACCAAGATCAATCACTAAGACAACTCTAAAATATGTGCATCAACCAACCATAACACAACAACTCATAATCATCACCAAGATCAATATGTGCTTCTAATAATATACCAATACAAGTATGCTACATCATCCATAAACTATGTGTCAACAATACTACTAAGAAGTGCCTCCAACCATGTACCAAGTATGTACCAATCATGTATCAACTACTCATCAACTATGACTCATCAATATTGATGCAAGAGCATCTCTCCACCTCAGCACATGCTGATCAAATTTTATGCGTGGTGCGCATTCAAGGAAGGGAGAGGCACCTCCCTCTCAATTTCCTCGAGAATCCAAGGCATGATCTAGACATTTATGAGGACAAGCTGGAAGAGTCAAATTATGATTTCGCACAAGGTGGAGACAAGGTTTCCATTAAGTGGTTGACGGTAGAAGGGATCTGCATCCGATTTGGAGCAGATTTCCATCATTCTAATTTTCCCTTTCGATAGGCATTTTGAATGGTGATTTGACACCACTAGTTTAGCCCGTGAGGGAAGCTCGTCAAGCCCCTAGTGTATAAATATTTGTATTGTTTCCAAGAAGAGGTTGTTGTAGGAAGATGCATAAGAGATAGGGAGAGAAACACAGAGAGCCGAGACTCAGTCACAATCTAGACTCAAACATTTGTAATCTCATATTCTACCATTAATAGAAAATGACAATTTTTCTTGTTATGAATTTATGTGCAATGGATGTTGTGTTATGAATGTCATTTATATGCATTTGAATTGTAAATGAATGTTAGGAATCATCTGCAGGTATAGAGATACAATTTTATTTCTATGAGTGTGTTGAATTAAGTCTGGTTCTCTATGCTAAGTGAAAGGAATGTGTGACAGAGGGTGGAAAATCTGTAAGCTGACGCAAGGAGTGCATGTCTAAATTAAGTGAATTCAGAAGAGATACTTCCAGGAGGGCATACCAGGTTAATTCACAGACTCAGGGAGAAATTTCAAGGTGGTTAAGTACCTTGGAAAGAAACATTGTGTGGGAGGAAGCACAGTTTAGAGTTACTGAACACTCTGAAACACTTTGCCAGGAGGGCATCGAGTTAGTGTGAGTGTGCATAAGGACAACACATTCTAAAGTGTTGGAATCCTTAAGAGAATCCTATAATTATTGAACATTCCTAGGAAGGATGGATTTGAAAGAGTGCATCGACAAAGGAAAGGAGATGCCTTAAGATGCTCAGATAGGCTAAGGGATAAGTCATCGAGAATCTTAGTCGAGCACAAGGAGTGCACCAAGGAGACTTTAAGTCCATATTACAAGCTTAGGAGGAAGAGTGAGAGACTACAAGGAGGAGAAGAGGAAGTCCACTGAAGGATGCAAGGGAACTAGGAGCCTTGGAGGTTTTTCAAGCCAAAAAAAGTCGCAGAAGAGCCTAAGTAGAAATCTGTAAGAAGTGCAAAAAGAGTTCGATAAGAACCTAAGTCTCAAAAGAAATAATTTGTGCTAAGTGTGTAAAGGATTCAAGTACTTTCTGAAGTCTCTAAGATAGTGAGGAATCACCCGTCGAGGGAGATACAAGTGGTAGAATATCGATAGGTTTAGGAGTAGGAAATTCGAGAGATTTTCCAAGGGAAAACTAATGTCTTCGCCAAGCTGAGAGGTGCGAAGAAATTCTAGACCATCATATCTAGAGGGCACATGGAATATATCCACACAGTTCAGAGAAAATTCAGGAGGAGAATACCTGAAGAGTTGGGAAGCTGAAGCAATCCTAACCATCCATCGAGATAGGATGTGTGGCGAGAGATCAACACTACGTTGATTCAAAATCAGGAGAAGAAAATTTGGGGGAAGAGAGGACTCATGAAGTCTGAACTCGTGAAATTGATCACATTCATTGGTCTCTAGGAGAACGTGGATCATAGATCTGGTCTTGAAGAATTTGCCGATTCAGAAATCGGGGAAAAGGGAGTAAGCAGCTCGTGAAAGTTCCGAATCATGGGACCGTGAAGGGAGATGACCCACGGTTGTAGTCTATGGTCACATCAAATAGGTATAGCACAGAGATTTATCACGTTGACATTAAATTTAGGAAATCATAAGGAGAGGGTCTATGGGTGCCACATAACCTACACCTAGAAAGGAAGGACCTATGATAGAGTTTTGGGTTCCAAGGAGGAATCTAAGGAGTCACTTCGACTCAGATATCAAACGATCCTAGATCAAGATGTCATGAAACCCTGAATATGGAGGGAAGGGGGTGGGGTTTGCACCAAAAGTGGTATCAGAGATTGATTTTTCCTGTAGACAACAGGTGAAGGAGGAAACAAAGGAGATGGTCTGATACCGCCAGAAGTGGTATCATGGCCTGATTTTATTCTTAGGTGAAAAGAAGGAGATAAATAATATACTTTGATACCATAAGTGGTACCAGAGCTAATATAGAATTGATTTCTGTAGGAAAGGGAGATAGAGCGCGGTCCTCTGTTGAAGTTGTTGCAAGGTGTGTGAAAGATGTCAAACAACTAGGTGGGTTGTAGGTGAAGCAATAAGGTCATTGGAATTCATGAGCATGGTCAAAGGGAAGTCTACCAATAGAAGAGAAAAGTAGATATAGACAAGGATCTCAGTGAAATCAGAATGCATATGGAGGAGCTAGCATAAAAGATGCAGCAGGAGGCAAGGGTACGATGGAGATATGAATGGACCTTGAAGAGAACAACTAAATGGATTGTTCAGAAGTTGTTAGACAGAGGGAAGAAAGATATGTTAAAAAGGTGGTTGAGGCATGCTGAAAACATCAGTCATAAGGGAAACATATCTAGCAAGGGTCTCATAGATTGTCAGGTGGACAATGAGAAGGGATCAGTGGATCTCATAGACTACCAGGTGGGTAGAGGAGACATCCGATATTTCTAAGTGGGAAAGGGAGAAGAGATGATCTTAGCTAAGATATCACATCAGGAGAAGTTGACAGATGAGGAGGAAGAAGAAGAAATACCTCACTTAGGTGAAGATTCATGTGGAACTGCAAGTTGTGTGAATGAAGACAATGAGAAGTTAAAAACTTTCACCATTAAGAAGAAGGATCAAGGGACCATCCTAATCATTAGAGGAGTTGAGATATTCCTTCCAAGCGTTTGAGGAGAGGCTAGCATAGATGTTCCGAGTACAGCAACATGAAAATAAGATAAGACTGTCATGAAGGAGGGAGAACAGATACTGAAATATGTCCCAACCGAAGAATGCCCAGTGGAGTTACTCGCTTAGTGGGAGTTTGAGTTAAAGGCACTAGAGGATTGGTTGGACAATCCAGAACCAGAAGGTGGATTCCAAAAGATAGCCATGCCAGAGGAGACACACCAGCATGAGTTGAAGATGGAGGAAGCTAGAAAGGAGCCAGCCAAAGGACTGACAAGAGCCGATCTACCAGAAAGAGAAGTTGGGTAGCAACTCAGTGATGAGGAGACTGCGGAAGTTGAGGTTGCAACAAAGTGACAAGTTAAAGCCACAAGATATGGAGAAGATAACGTGGTATATCGATGTGATTTACCCAGAGTAAAGGAAGAAGTGTAGCAAGCCAGTATGCAACAAAAGAGACAGTTGATGGAGTAGTTGGACGAGATGATTGAGGAGATAAGGAAGCTAATGTCAAGATCATAAACAGAAAAATCGATCAGCATGAGAAATTTGGATGAAAGGAAACCTACATGAGCAACGGGGATGATGCAGGGGCAGTGTTGGCATAGGGGTAGACCCAGGGTTCAGCTCTAATAGTGCACCAACAAGCCCTAACTACTAGCCCTTTCAACAAAAATTGCGAAGTAGATGCAGTCTCACCTGAAGTAGCAATAGGGGGTTGCAGCACACAGGTATCTACAACTAGAGGAAATACATAGTGGATCCAAGGAAACAATACAAAAAAACCTAGTTATTCTTTATCTCCTTTTAGCCTACTATAGGAGCTATATCTCAGATCTAACACAATGATGCAATAACAGAATAACAAAAGGAAAAAGAAAAAAACATAAATCACACAAAACAACAAGATATACGTGGTTCACCCTCTCTCTAGGGCTACATCCACAAAAATGTGTTTCTTGATATTATCTAAAAATGTACAGTCTATTTGTGCTCTTGGCTTGCAACTCTCTCTCTCTCTCTTTATATTCTTCTCTCCCCTCCCTGCACACCCAGCTACAGGGTTGATCTTCTCACCTAGCTAAATATCTTACAATACCAGAGTGCTCTCTCACACAACACTTCTCTCTCATACAACAATAATTACTCGATCTCACAACACAAATCTAGCCAATAACAACAATGATCCACCTCGAACAAACCTTTCCTCACTCCTCTCGATTTTTATTTATACATTACAATGATTCTCAGACAGCCTTTGGTCAAAACCTAGGTGTAAAAACCCTAAAATACCAAAACCCTAGGTGTCTAAAACCCTAGGTCAACTTTGACCCACGTTTTTGGGGCTTTGCTAGCCCGTCTTTCCTTCTTTCCCATGAGGTGCTCCAAAGAATCCATTGGCGGATTTTCCTCTTGCTGAGTTGTCCACGATCCATGTTCCTTGCTGATATGTTCTCCTCGATATTCTCATCCAACAACTTATTTTCCCTTACTTCGCTCCTTCTTTCCTGCTCCTTTAGCCACTTCGACCCAATTTCAATCAATGTGCCTTCCGCATAGTTTGCACTTCATCTTTTATTTTCCTTTTTCTTCAATTTCTTTCTTAATCCATACCCAAGGGCCAATAGGCCCCCAAAAGTCACATGTGACTCATCTCGAGGCACTGTAGGTCTAAACCTTTTGTTTTTCTTCAACTTCAGACTGCACAGAGCAGCCTGTGCTTTCTACTCTAGCCTTCCCCACTATGTACAGACTATATTTTATGTGTCTAGTACCCAATTTCAACTACACCTGGTACTTGGACCCTTCTCCTTCTGCTTTTATTGAGAGATGCAAGGCAGCTAGTTGTCATAGTACAATTTCAACCGACTCCCATTCACCAAAACTTCCTTCCATTCTCCATTCAAAGTCTTCAACTGCGTAGCTCCTCCTTCTATAACATAGGCAACCTCATATGGACCAAGCCAATGTGTCCTAAACTTCCTTGGATGCTTCATGAATTTGTTGTCATATACCAATACCATATCTCCTTACTTAAAGGATTTCTTCTTGATATGTCTGTTGTGATAGGCCTTTTCTCTTTCCTTTTGTACCTACTGATGAAATCCTGCAATAAACCTATCTTCTTCCAGTTCAACCAACTACACAAGCCTATTTTGAACAGTTCCAGTGTCATCCATATCTGTGAATGCCACAATTCTTAAGCTAGGAACCAAATATTCCATAGGTACTACTGCTTCTAGACTATAAACCAACTTAAAGGGAGTCTGCATTGTCAGCCTCTTGCTAGTGGTTCTATAGGCCTATAACACTGTTGCTACTATCAAATCCCAATCATATTTGTTCACACTATAAATCTTCATCAACACTTTCTCCAATATGTTATTGAAGGCTTCGACTGTACCGTTCACTTGTGGATGGTATGGAGTGCTCTTCTGATGATGAACTGCAAATTCCTGAGTCAAGGCTTCAATAGTATTATAAATAAAATGTGTGCTTTGATCACTCATAAGGATCTTCGGGCATCCAAACCTAGTTATGATATCATCAAATATGAACCGTTCAGATGTAGTCACACTACAGTCCTTAACTACTCTTGCTTCTTCCCATCTGGTCAAATATTCTATCGCAGTGACTATGTATCCTTCTCCTGTGCACTTTCCTGGTGGGTTTATAGGTCCCACAAAATCAATGGCCCATTTCTCAAATGCATGTAAGGTTAGTTGGGGTGCTAAAGGAATCTCATCCATTCTAGAATATTTCCCAACTCTTTGGCATACATCACAGGATCTGTAGTATTCCTTAGCATCTTTGTGTAAAGTGGGCCACCATAGGCTAGCTCTAAGAACCTTCTGTGTTTTTTATTTTCCTTCATAGTGTCCTCCTATGATGCCTTCATGTGCTTCTACCAGAATCAGTGGTCTTTCTACCTCCATAACACATCTCCTTAATATCTCATCAGATCACATCTTATATAGTTGTCCAACTATGAGTGAAAAATCTATAGCACAAACAACCAATTGTTTCTTCTGAATGATTGTATATTCATGAGGTGCCATCCCTGTAGACATGAACTAGACTATCTCGGAAAATTGATCATCAACCTTTCTAATGGCCAGAAACTATGCATCTGGTAGTGTATCCTCCAAGCTAGTAGGTTCCTCTCCATGTTCTAACCTAAACAAGTGGTCAAGTCCCTTGTTCATTCTCCATGGATTGACCACAATCTCAAAATCATATTCCTAAAATAACAGAAGCCATCTTGATATTCTTCCCCCCAACACTGGCTTGTTGACTAGGTATTTCAATGCAGAGTGATCAGTGAACATCTTAAAGTGCCCTCCCAACAAGTAGTGACGAAACTTCTACAGCACATACACCATGGCTAAACCTTCTCTCTCTGTGGTAGTGTAATTTATCTTAGTTGTTGATATCTTCCTACTAGCAAAGGCTAACAGATGGTCAATATCTCCTACTCCTGGTTGTGCTAGCACTTCTCCCAATGCAATAGAGGATGTATCGACATGCGCATGAAATTCCTTACTCCAATTCCAGAAAACCAGAATAGGCGCAGTGACCATTTTCTATTTAAGTGTGTCAAAGTTCTGTTGGCATTCTTCTGTCTATTGAAACTGACAATATTTCTTCAAAATATTCTCCATGGGTGATGTAATCTATGCATAGCCCTTAATGAACTTTTTGTAGTATCTAGTATGTCCCAGCATAGTGCACAGCTATGTAACTGAAGTAGAAGGGGGTAGATCAATAATAATGGAAATCTCGGATGGATCTACCAGCAACCCCTACTTACACAGAATATGGCCTAGCAACACTCCAAAGGGTGAAAAGAATATACACTTCTTCAGATTCAGGGAAATCTGACATTGCCTGCACTTATCCAACATTAGTCTTAAACATTAAATATGATTTTTCAATAAGCTAAAAATAGTCCAATCATCAAAATATGATTCCATAAAGTTATGTAAAACTTCCTTGAATGCTTCGACCACCACCCTAGAAAAGATGGCTGGTGCATTCTTCAATCCAAAAGGCATCACCGTGTACTGGTAGGAACCCCATTCTGTTGCAAATGTGGTCTTATGGTGATCTTCCTTGGAAATCCTGATCTGGTGATGACCTAAAAAGCCGTCTGTCAAGGAGTAAACTTCCTATCCTCCTACATTATATAACACTTCGTCAGTAAATGGTGTATGGAATGGATCATGTAAACATGCATCATTCAGTTTCCTCAAGTCTACATAGATT
>JZKD02S1615618.1:62903-78446 GCA_000966675.3 Picea glauca
ACAATAATCTACCTATAAATCCAAATATGCAACAACAAATGCAAGATGCACCTATTCAAAATCCTCTAAGACCTACCCCTATTCCTACACAACCTATTCCTAACCCAAATAATAGGCCAACACAACCTGTGCAAAACCTTGAAGTACAAACCTTCCCCACTTATGTAATAATGCCAACTCCATTTAATGGAATTGAATTAAGATCAGGAAGGGTTGTAAACAAAACAAATCCTACTATGGTTATCCAAGAAAAATCAATAGATAACCTTACAAATCAAGAAGGAGAACAAATAGATGTCCAAAGAGTTCAAAGAGTTCCAATAAATGAAGGAAGAAACACCCCTGTACAACAAGAAACTCCTTCTCCCAACTCCCTTGTAGCAGAAATACCTCAGAAGATAAATCCTCCTTATCCAGAAACATTACTTGTAAAGAAAGCTAAGGAACCTCTAGGACATAATCTAGAGACTGAACTTAGAAATATATGTGTAAAGATCCCTCTACTACAGGCCATCAAGGACATACCTATATATGCTAAAATTGTAAGGGACCTTTGCATTAAAAATCCATGGAGGAAGAGGAACGAGCCTCCTATCATACAGGTGGTGGGGTAGTTTTCATAATTTATAACAGAAATGCCATCTAAGTATAGTGATCTAGGGAAACCAATGGTAACCATAGAAATTAATGGTGTCGACTTACCTAACACATTGATTGATATAGGGGTAGAAATAAATGTGATGTCAGTAAACACTATGAAAACACTGCAACTAGATCATCTATGACCAACACAAACTTTGTTGGAACTTGCATACAAATCTGTCATCACCCCAACATGAAGTTTAGATGATATAACAATTACCTTGGACTCTTGGGAATACCCTGTGGATTTCTTAATAATTCATCCCAAATCCTCCAAACCATGACATCCAGTAGTACTCGGCCAACCTTGGTTGGCCATCCCTGATGCATTCATTAGTTGTCGATCTGGAGAGATGACAATTTCCAATGGCACTCAATGTCAAAAACTTATCCTTTTTCCCCCCGCTCAACCAGCCACTAAAGTTCCTCTCTGGTTAGAGAATCCCTATGGGGAGGAGGATTGTACTCAGCCCTTGTTGACACTTGAACAAATAAAAGGAGTACAAGAGAAAACTGAAGAACAAATCTTAAATCTATTCTTGGTTGATTCAACATGCATTGAATATCCTTAATCTTTCCCTAACTATACACACATCTTTAGCCTTGAATTTCAAGAAACTTGGCACCCATCCACTTCTACAATAGCCATTGTTTCACAGATAGAGGAAGGGAAAGAATCAGTTGTTCAAGATGTTGAAATCAGTCCTATAAAGTCTGTATATATCAATGCTAACCTAGATACAGATCAACAACAAAAATTGGTACAAATTATTCAAGAGAAATCTGATGCTTTTGCATGGGATTACTCTAACATGAAAGGGATCCACCTAAAAACATGTATGCATCACATTTACACTAACGATCAGATCAGACCTGTCAGGCAGCCCCAAATAAGAATGAAACCAGCCTTGAAGGATATAGTGAAAGAAGAACTTCAGAATCTCCCGCACGCCAATTTCATTTACCCTATATCATATGGAAAGTGGGTCTCCCCATTAGTTATTGTACCTAAGAAAAATGAGAAATGGAGGATTTGTGTGGACTTTCGAGAATTAAACAAGGCCACCTATATATACTACTTTCCCTTGCCTTTCATAGATCAAGTCTTAGACACTTTGTATGGGAAGAGGTATTTTTATTTCTTGGATGGGTTTAGTGGTTACAACCAAATCCAAATTTCACCAGAATATCAAGATAATACCACATTTACCTATCCCTGGGGGACCTGTGCCTGTAGGGTTCTTCCTTTTGGTTTATGTAATGCCCCTGCTACCTTTCAAAGAGTTGTCTTGGCTATTTTTTCCAATTTAACCAATGATTGTGTGGAATTCTACATGGATGACATCACAATGTATGGGCATGATTTCCAACAAGCATTGGATAATTTGGAGAAAGTATTGGTTAGGTGTAGAGAGACCAACCTGTCACTCAGTCATGAAAAATCAAGAATGTTGCTCACTAAAGGAATTTTTCTAGGTCACCACATCTCTGATACAGGAATAAGAGTAGACCTTACCAAGATTGATATTATCTCCCAAATCAAGATCCCTAGCTCACAAAATGAAGTCAGGAGTTTCTTAGGGCATGTTGGTTACTATAGGAGGTTTATTCAAAACTTTACAAACCTAGATGCCCCCCTTTTCAAACTATTAAAAAAATATGTTGAATTATGTTGGAATGAATAAAGCCAAAACTCCTTTGAAAGCTTAAAGACAAAGTTGTCATGTGCTCCTATTTTGAGAGGACCAAATTGGTCTCTTCCTTTCCATATTTTCATAGATGCCTCAGATACTGCTTTGGGAGATGTCTTAGGACAAAGGGAAGGGAATATTCCTTATGCTATATATTTTGTTAGCAAGAATCTCTCACCTACTGAAGAAAACTACACTATCACAGAAAAAGATTTTTTATCAGTAGTACATGCCATCAACAAGTTTAGACACTATATAACAGGATACAAAGTTATCATGCACACTGACCACTCAAATATCATATTTTTAATGAATAAACCTATTACAAATGCTAGAGTGACTAGTTGGTTGTTATTATTACAAGAATTTAATATCACTATCATTGATAGGCCTGAAAGAGATAATTTGGTTGCTGATTTCTTGTCTAGACTTATTCATACAGGTGACAATACTCCAGTAGATGATGATTTTCTGGATGAGAATTTATTTTCCATTTCTACTTACACCCCTTGGTATGCAGACGTAGACAATTATCTTGTAACTAGAAAGTTGCCTCAAAATATGTCATCCAGAGAAAAATAAAGGATTATTCAGCTAAGTGTTAATTATATGTGGCATGAGGATTACTTATACAGAATTGGACCTGATTTGGTAATCAGAAGATGTGTTTGGGTGGATGAGATGTAGGATATCTTCAAAGCTTGTCATGATGTCCCTTTTGGTGGCCATTTTGTCGACAAAAGGACAACATACAAGATTCTACAGTCTGGCTATTATTGGCCAACCATCTTCAAAGATGCAAAGAAATACATCGCCAACTGCGATGATTGCTAAAGAATGGGAAAACCTACAACAGTTGACGAAATGCCACTCCAAGCCCAAGTAGTGATCAAACCCTTTGAAAAATTGTCCTTATATTTTTTAGGACCTATTAATCCCATGTACTGCAGGAAAAAGTACATCCTAGTTTGCATAGACTATGTAACAAAATGGGTAGAAGCCAAGGCTCTGTATTCAACCAATGAACAATATGTTGTAGACTTTCTCTTTGAGGAATTTTTCACTCGTTTCAAGGTACCTCGGGAAATAGTCACTGACCAAGGGACACAATTCACCTCAAATTTGGTCAAGGCTCTTACTGACCAATATGGGATCAGAAACAGAAAGTCTTCACCCTATCACCCCCAAGCCAATGGCCAAGTGGAATCAACCAACAAAGTGATAGAGGACATCCTCACTAAGACTGTTCAGTTGCATCACAAAGACTGGGTTGATAGGTTTCCTGAGGCCTTGTTGGCCTATAGGATAGCTTGGAGGAATACAACATGCCATACACCCTATGAGTTGGTGTATGGGAAGCAGGTACTACTGCCCATAGAGTTTCAAGTAAAAACCTTCAGAACTACCATGCAATTGGGAATGGACCTGAGTGAAGCTCAAAAATAGAGGCTATTACAATTAAATGATCTTGATGAGGTAAGATAGGATTCTCTACAAAGAACCACCCTGATACAAGAGAAACGGACCAAATGGCATGACAAGTACATAAAAAAGAAGTCCTTCCAGATAGGAGATTGGGCTCTCCTATACGACAGTAGATTCAAAAATTTTAAATGTAAATTGTCTACTAGATGGTTGGGGCCCTATGAGATTGACACCGTTTATGACAATGGTTCAGTAAGGATCAATACCATTGATGAAAATCAGACTTCCTTTGTTGTAAATGGGCATCGAATGAAGGTTTACCATAAGCCTCTATCGAAAGAAGATTTTGTCAAAAATGTTCTTTAGAGTTCCGACATGGAACTGGTGAGCAAGAGGGTTCCTCCTCCTACTGACCTATCAAAGTAGGTTCAATTGTATAAATTCATTTAGCTCTATACATAGGTGTGCCATTAGATAGAGTTTCTCTTTTTCTTTTTATAACTAACAAAAAGAATATATATATAAAGAAAAACAAAATTGGTTGTGTTCTTATGTAGATAGATGAATCAAGAGGACAACTACCATATAGAGTCTAATTTAAGTTTTTCATACTCTTTAAAAGTGAAAATACTAGCGATCATTAACTAATCTGGGCTCGATAAAAATCCACAGAAAAGTAGTAGTTAGGATTTTTTTTTTGTAATAAGGAGGAAATACTAGCAGGGGTTGTGATTACCCTGGGTCCAAAAGAAGAAGGTTCTATGAATATTAACATCTGATCATCTAATTCCCAGAATACCCTCCTACCACAGAGTTCTTCTTGCAAACTCAAAATTCCTAAAGTTCTGGTATTTGTTCCATCCACATGGTTTTGCAATCAAATCTGATCACAGAACACCAACTATTTCTACAAATCACTGCCACCGGAATCTGTGTCAAGGATCTCTCAAGCACCAGAAAACAATGTCCATCTCTTTGCTTATCCAATACCAAATTCCATCTGGTACTAAAGAAGGGACCCTTCGCTATTCCGGTACTAATTACAAATTGTACACAGAGATATTTCAGTACTCAGGTAATCTAGTACTCATATGATTAGGTACTGATGTGACTGGTAACTTTCATCATATTCCCAAGTTGTTGTTCAAATATTAATGCTAGTACATGTGGATTAAACATTTTTTTTTCGTTTTATTAAAAGGAATTAAACTAAATATGCATTTAAAACATCTGGTTTCTCTCGAATCATGACATGTCCCCTTTTCATGAACCTTTATAAGATCCTCGACCACATTTTTGTACGATGTCTTTATTCCCTGAAATATTGAGAGTACATGGTCATTATGTTCCTTACCGGATCAAATTCATACTCCCTTTCACTATCCGGTAAATAAACTCTGAAAACTTATGATTCGCTACCATACTATATGAAATGACCCGAACCACTTCTCTAACCATATCAAATAATGATCCCAGCCGATTTCAAGTTCACGAGTCCCAATCATAATGGCCTCACCCTTCCTTGAACATTGTATGATGCCAATTGTCCCACGAATTCGTAAGTCATTAGTGGATCCGACCTACCTCACCATATCATCATGATTATTGATGTGACCATTATAGTCTACACTTCCATTTATAAATGATCCTCTGGATGGATTTTCCATTCAGATGAGCATTATTTATTGTTGTTGTCACACCATCTATGAACATCCCATGCCTTCGTATTCTTTGCACATTTTTTTTCCCATCCAGTACTCTGTCACAGTCGACGTTTATCCGGTACTCAACCATCGACCCTCTGTCTGTGCCTCATCTTCCCAATAGAATTGTTTAAGTTAGCTTGGGGGTCGATAGGCATGAACCCATATTTCAATTGTATAGGGAAACAATAGAATATCAAGCTTGCAAAGAAAAAAATGAACAGGTAGGGTGGGTGCAATTTCTGGAAAAGTTTAAAGGCCATCACAAGGGAATTTCTCTTTCCTTCACATATACATATGATGGAGAGAGTGTGTAGTTTGGGGACATGAAGCTAACAATTACAGAAGCCACTATAGCAGAAGCTATAGGACTCCCAATGGCTGGAGAAAAATACTTCAAGAGGGTGATTGTCAACAGGAAACTCTGTCAAAAGTTTCGAAAACCAGAATATCAAGACCCCAATTGGACCAAGGGTATCCCTCGGAGCTATGTCAAAGAGGAATATTGGACTATGCTCATAAGTTTACAAAAATTCCTCACCTTTGAAGGAAGGTATGTAGTAACCTTCATTTATCATTTGAAGCTTTTATCACATTTCGAGGGAGGACCACAAATTGATTTTACCCACTTTCTATGGATGAGTTTAAAGAAGATGGTTAGAGGAGTGAGGTCAATTTCCAAGAAAATAGAGACTATCCTTCATCATCATGGTCTAATAAAATTGTTGGTTGTCCATGCTTTGAGGACATAAGGTGGTAGTTGGAAGCAACTACTCCAACATAATTTCACTCAGGAAAGAATACCTAAATCTGTTGAAACACGGGAAGTAGGGACACACAGTGAGGGTTCAAGCAAAAAGGAAGACAAAAGGAAGACATCAAGAGGTAAAGTAGACATTTTTATGCCTAGATCAACCCAACCCATTGAGAAATTGGTGATAGAAAAGTTTGTTGATAGGGAACCTACTACATTGAGGAAGAGGAAACCAATCCCAGAAAATAAGCACTACTTTGATTCAGAAAGGTAAAATTCAAGAGGAAGATTCTGAGCTAGAGGGATGATTATAAAGCATTCCTGAAGAAATCATGAAGTTTTCCTTAGAACCAGCTAGCCAAATAGAGAAGACCCCTTACCTCAACATGCAGAACAAGAAAAATTCTGCACAGTCTAAAGCATCTAGCTCAGTCCTGCATCCTAAGGACCAATTATCACAGAGTAAGAAATGAAGGAAGGAGAGACAAATCAACAGGAGAATTTACATGAAGCAAATATCAAACCCCCTCTAAAATCCTCTCAGGAATTAGAAAATGTTCTTGAGACAATTACTGGGTCTTCCCAAAAACTGGTTGGTGAATTGAAAGAAGTTGCTAAGGTGACAAGCAGAAAGAAGAAGAAGCTCAGAGGGGAGAAGGCACAAATTGAAGAACCTATGCCTCAATATTCTAGGGTAGAAATAAGAGTTGGTCATCAGAGGCAGACTCCAGAATTTACAACTCAGGGCCTCAAGATAAAAACCAAGTCGACTGAGGAGAATCAGGTGTCCAGGCCTACAACCATTGTTAAAATTAAGAAAAGGAAGTTGTTTGAGGAGACTCTTACCCCTATCAACAAATCTAAGGGAGTCTCACTTCCCATACGAAGAACCACCAGAACTATGGCCAAGCAAGTATTAGTCCCAAATATACCTTCTCTTCAAGGGGAACCAATGGATATTCTGAGTTCTCCATAAAAAGGAAGTGATTGTAGAACCACAGTCAGTGAAACAGAAGGGAGGATAATGATAAGTGAGACAGAAGGGCTGGTAACATAAAATTTAAGGGGTTTGAGAAAAGAAAAAGAATCCCAAAAGGAGGTGACTAAAGACGCAATCACACCTAGCCTAGACAAGTCCCTAAACAAACAAAAATCGATCACAAAGATTGAGAGGCTGACGCAAGAAGTTGAAGAATACAAGGTATTGGACAGACATATCAAGGGAGAGAATGCACAATTGAAAGAAAAACATGAAGAAGTCTCTACCAAACTCAATAAGGTATTATAATTGATTTAGTACACTAGGGTTATCAAGAAGGAATTGAGGAGAAGTTTCTAGTTTTAACATAATGCAACCAGAGAAATGACAAAGAAGGGTTCAATTTTGCAGAAATTGTTGGGTATTAGTTTTTTTTGATAAAGCTGCATGAGGACATGCAACACCTTTAGCATGGGGGAAATGTTGAGTCTTTATTTTGACATATATAATGCCCTATATTACCTTGTATCTAAGCCTTTTTTCCTATGTCCTAAGCTTATACTTCACTATTTCCTCTCAAACACATACCTAATGATCTTGTTCATGTTCACAAGAGGTAATTGATGATTTAAAGCATGTTTTGTTTAACTTTCTTGAAATAATTGGATTAAAGTGTTTTATTTGTATGATCCTAATGGCTTGACTCATGAGAAACTAATCTAGTACTCGCGCCATTCTAATACCACCAGTAATCATGTAATTCGGTACCAAATACATTCCAGTACTGAGTCATGCTCTATTCTGGTATTGTCTGCGTCGTGCCCATTCTGGTACCTAGATTCACAACTGCAAGTATTCTAGTACCAAAACCTATGTTTCCAGAATGCACCAGTTGGACCAATATCATGATGAAGATTTCAAGAAGGTAGTTGAACAAAATCTTCCAAATTAGTTTTGTAGATTACAAGGGACTCAATCACTCATGCACTTTGTGTCATGAGGATGGAGTCGACTCTTAAAGATTCGATATAAATTGTAATATCTTTTAAACAATTTAATTCTATCCATTAAATTGTGATAGTATCGGATTACCTTCTATATAAGGAATGTTGTATAGGTAATATAAAATAAGAAGTATGCTATCAGAACTAGATCGTTTTTTTTATGTATGAAGTAAAGAATTGTTGATCCAATTTACCATTTGAATTAATACAAAATATCTATTTGGCAAATTCCTGAGTATGAGTGAAAAGCTTTAGTCTGTTACTTTCTTAAGAGGTTCCTTGTTGGTTCGTCAAGGGCCCAACGCCCCAATCAAGGTAAACCTCCATGTATACATTTTGTATGACTGTGTGAGTGTTTTACAGTAGGGTGATTTAATTTGTTTCAAGAGTTCAACATTGAGTTATTTGTTTATAGATGGGTGTGAATAATTAGGTGTTAGATCAAACAAATATTTCATTTTCAAATGTTGAAGATTTCCAGTTAATTATTTGAAGTGTGGGATTGATATTTTGAGTTTTATGATTTCAGTAGACTTAGTACAGGAACCAGAAGACTTTATTTGTCACCTGCATGCTCTATAATGAAGTTCCTCAGTTATGTTGAATGTTCCTTGTACTGTTTTGTTTCAATTACATGAAGATGGAATTGATTTTTTATTTCAAGAGTGATTGGAGTTGATTGCCATTTACTATTTTGATTGTTACAGGAA
Source organism: Picea glauca (assembly GCA_000966675.3). NCBI lineage: Eukaryota > Viridiplantae > Streptophyta > Pinopsida > Pinales > Pinaceae > Picea > Picea glauca. Next base: position 71,812 of record JZKD02S1615618.1, read on the forward strand.
ACAAGCTTCTTAAGTTCATCATTTTAATTCATGAACCTGATATGAACAAACTTGTTTCTCTACGATAGAATATTTTTGATTGGTTGTGTGTTTGAAAGAGTTTCATTATCAGTTTTCTCTTCTAAGTTCAAAGGTGTTTAAAGTATTTAGAAATCTTAGAAATAGATTTTTTTTTTTATTTCCTATATGCAACAGACTTAGGTAGGTTACCTATTTTTGGCACACACTGTGTAACAACTCTTTTGATTATGAATCCCAGATTGACATTTAAATGAGTGTAAGATCTATATTGGACATATTTTTACACCAACAAACAGGTTCTATGATTCCTTCTTCCAACATTCTGTCTAATTCAATCTTGACTTTCTACTTATATTTGGGATTCAATCTATAGGGTCTCTGCTTGACTGGCCTTGCATCTAGTTTCAAGGGGATCCTCATTTCTCCCATGGGCCCTTTAATTCCCTTCATATCAATGAACTTGGTTGGAAGCAAGTCCTGGTATTCATACAATAATTCGGTGATATTTTCAATAGTGGCATCATCCCAATAATCTCCAATGTTTGTTAGATTAGGTGCTTTCTCTATTCCAATGTTAACTTTCTTGATTTTGATTGGCTATCCAATAAAAGGTAGTTTGAATCCTGGTCCTTCTATGTCTCTCTATCCTTCTGTTTCTACGATGTTCCCATTCCTAGGATCATCGTCTTCATCAACAATGATATTGTAACAACCTTACAATTTCTAAAGAGGTGCAGTCCTTTCATCCTCTTCTTTCTCAATAGGGAAGGTGGGTGCCTCCTCAAAGACTCTCTGTCTTACAATCTGTAAAGCTTGATCCACTGTGGGGTACCAACTTTTAAATAAAAATGTAGCTACAAATTTATGAGTCATATCGTACCAATCTGTAGTGTTGAGGCATAGTTTTGCTTGAAGATACCAATTGATAGGGGTTGTATCCAAAGTATTAATAAGTTTATGCACCCACTGCTCTTGAGGAATGTTGCTCCAGGCTTCCACACAACTTCGCACATGGTCCTTCGAACAACTTTGACCTGTGTATCTAACCTTGTACCCTTCTACTTGTTCTGAAAAGCGCATTGTCATCAAAGTACGACATTGCACCAAGTCCACGATGTTCTTCTTGTGCGTCCCTCACCATCTCGCTAGCATTGCTTTCAAGGCCTCATCCAATGCCAACAACCTCTGTTTTACTGGTACAACTTCTTCAAATTACGATAAGAAAGTTTCTAAATTATTTAAACCATCAAATGTGGGCAAATTACTTACTTCTATGCCAATCCAATGAACTTCCCTAGTCAATCTAGCACATCTCCGTGTAGAGACTTCATAAATTTTGTTCTTCTAGTTCTCTAGTGCTTCTTCCAAATCTGATGAGCATGCACTGTCATTTCACCATCTTAAATTCCCATCTATTGTAGGATTGATGTAATCCTTCTATCTTGCTATCAATTTATATATATTCTCAAGCTCGTATGCATAGTCTTATTCTCTGATGGGTTTTTTGTATCTGCGAACTTCATCAGGATCAAGAGGTGCAATGACCCTAAGGCCATCACCTTCAAATGTCATTCTTCTTTTCTTTAAGTCAATCAGGGTGGAATTGTTGAAATCCTAATCAATTCCTAAGAATGCAGGATAAGGACGGCTATCGTCAACTATCTCAATCACCTCGAAGTCCACAAACTTCCTTACCCCGTCGATGTCCACAAGGACATGCTCCAGTCTTCCAAAGGGGATTACTTCCTACTGATTAGCCATCCTGAGCTTGATAGGGGAGTAAATAAACTTAGGTTTTCCCATCAGGGCCTAGGTCTGCTTATTCATAACATTGACTTTTGACCCTAAGTCAAGGACCACATAGTCTATATCATAATCTCCAATCTGAGCATTAAGGTGTAGTTCCTTATTTTTTCTTCTCTTTCTAGATACTTAATGTACTTATTTATTCAGCAGGGGATTTATCCTGCCTATCTCATATTTTCTGATCAAATTTTGTAGTTCTTGTACAACTCTTTCATCCTTAATAAAATTAATGCAAGTACATAAGAATTCCATAAGCTTGCTTACCTCTTTGCCTTATCTGTGTGAAGCAGACTGATCGAATGCCATAAGAATTCCACATTCTCTCACTTCTGGTTGTGTCTTTGATGAAGAATCCCGATCTCTCCAAATGTTTTTCTTGCCTTTTCAAATGTTTTATTTTCTTTCTTTGGATCAAACACTTGTATCTTCTCTGCAGCTCTTCTGATCCTGTATTTTTCTGTAATCTTTCCTGGGGTCACTCTGTATTCTCCTATAATAGTGTCTCCTCTAGTGATAAAAATGACTCTAGGATCCTCTCCATGAGTTTCTAATGAGATTAGTTATACTTTTTGGTTTCCTCCTTGTCTCTCCTGAAGATTGTCTAACAACATGGGACAATCTTCAATGACATGTTCAAATGAGTTGTAGTAGCTGCAAGTGGTACAAGGGTTCTGGTGGTCCCTTGCCAAGTGTCCTATTTGTGTGCATTTATAACAAATGATCTGACCTCGACCTCGACCCATGCCTCCACCTCGTCCTCTTCCTCTAAATCCACTGCGAGGGTTGAAGTTTCCTCTTCCTGTGGAATTAAACTATGTGGTATTTCCCTCTTGATACATCTCTCCTTGAATCCTATATGTATCCCTTGACCTTTCATGCAAGAGGTCATAATCCCTACATTCCTTCTCATCATGCCCCATAGATTTACAGAATGTGCAGTAAATATTTGTAGGTATCTGAACATATTTTTGCATGTAATATCATTCACCAAGGTGATGTATATTTCTACATACCTCGCACAAATGTAGAGTAACCTGCTTCAAAGAGCTCAGAGCTCTAGAGGCCAAGTATTCATGAAATAGGGGACAATACTCCTTATCATGGCCTTCTGATTTGCATCTGATACACCATATGTCTTCTCTTTTATATTTTCCCTTGTGCTTCTTCATATCTTCGACCTGTGGAGATAAGCTAGTTAGTTGACTCAAAATTTGACTCATACTTGAGTTGGACTCTCCCATAGGGGCTGATTCGAGTTTCATGGAGATCTCCAATGCCTAAGCCAATGAAGAAACCTTCTATTGCATCAGAGGGACTCTGATGTGTGGTAGGAGGGAAACAATGAACCATTCCTTGTTCTGCTCAATTGGGATCTGAAAACTCAACCAACATGTTAAGGTCTTAAACCTTTGATCAAACTCCCAAACAGGTTCAACTACTTTATGTTTGATTTCTTTCAGTTTTGTAATGCATTGTGACTCTGAATTGGGTTTCTTGAATTCTTCACTCAATGCAGTCTTGATCTCATTCAGCGGTTTAGGTTGTGCAACTCCATTAAAAAACTTCATGTACCAGCTTAGTGCATGGTCTCTTAAAGTAGTACTAAACTAAGCCCTCTTAACTGATTTGGCATTGACTTGCTTAATACTCCATACAAATTTGCATAAAAACTAGTGTTGATCAGGATCTTCAGATCCATCTCCCCTAAAGATAGGTAGCCTCATTTCATCTGCCATAGATCTTCCTAGGTTTCATGTTTGAGTATGTGTTGAACTTTTGGTAACAGTGCTCTGATTTCTTTGATAACCCTGACTACTCTGGTTACTTAACAATGCTAAAACAAAAAGAGGAGTAATAGTACTTACTTCAACAGTCGGTGCAATTCTTGAAATTTCTGATTCTTCCCGGCGAGGTTCTACAGTCTTCTCTTCCTCTGGCCCAATGGACCCTAAATGTTCCTCGATCAATAACTCTTCTTATTCTCCACTATAGAACCCTTCATCCTGTGCTAGTGGTTCATGGCTCTACTCAAACAGGTTCACCAGAGGAACCTCTCTGAAGGTCCTCCCACTGCACGTATGTCCAACCTCTGCATCATTGTCACTATCTAAATTCTTGAATATTAGATTTTCAATCTGACCAAAAACTGTATCTTCAATATGTTCTTCTCGTGCAATAGCATCTTGATCTTCAACTTCAAGAAGTGTAAAAATTTTCCTCTAGGTCCCTTAACGAAATATCTCTCTACTTGGTTATATGACTCTACTCTGTCAATAGAAAACTCGGTGATGTACCCTCCAATGGTTCTATCGAACAAGTGATCTACTACTCTTCACACAACATTATCAACTCTCTTGACCTTCTTGATCAACACCGACATCCAAACCACAGATGGTCTAGATCTGATCTCAAACTGGGTATCTTCTAATCTGGATAACCACTCATATAGCTCCTTATTAATTCCTCCAAAGAAAATCTCGTGTATGTCAGTGAAGATATATTTTCCCAACCAGTCTTATGTACTAAGATTAGGGTTCTTGTTCTGATCTTTAATGAATTCCCTTTATTTTTCTTCTATCCACTTATGAATCTATGTCTTTGATGGAAACCACCTTGACAGTCTCTCAAGAAGATCCTGGTCCCGACAACAGAACAATTTGTTGGCACAGGGGCGGAACCAGGGTTCAACTCTAACAGTGCACCAACAAGCGCTAGCTACTGGCCCTTTCAGCAACACCTGTGAAGCAAATGCAGTCTCACATGAAGTAGCAATAGGGGATTGCAAGACACAATTGTCTACAACCAGAGGAAATACAAAGTGGATCCAAGGCAACAATACACAACAACCTAGTTATTGTTTATCTCCTTTTAGCCTACTGCATGAGCTATATATCATATATAACACAATGATGCAATTACAGAATAACAGAAGGAAAAATAACACAACATAAATCACATAGAACAATAAGATATATGTGGTTCACCCTCTCTCTAGGGCTATGTCCACATAACTGCATTTCTTGATATTATATGAAAACATACAGTTTTATCTGTGCTCTTGGCTTGCTACTCTCTCTCTCTTTCTCTTCTTCTCTCCCCTCCCTGCACACCCAGATGTAGGGTTGATCTTCACACCCAGTTGAAGATATTACAATACCAGACTGATTTCTCACACAACACTTCTCTCTCTTACAACAATAATCACTTAATCTCACAACACAACTCTAGTCAATAAAAACAATGATCCACCTCGAACGAACCTTTCCTCACTCATCTCGATCTTTATTTATACATTACAATGACTGTCAGATAACCTTAGGTCAAAACCTAGGTGTCAAAAACCTAAAATACCAAAACCGTAGGTGTCTAAAACTCTAGGTCAACTTTGACCCATGTTTTTCAGGCTTCCCCAACCTATCTTTCCTTCTTTCCCACGAGGTGCTCCAAAGCATCCATTGGTGGATTTTTTTTCTTGCTAAGTTTTCCATGATCCATCTTCCTTGTTGATATTTTCTCCTCGATCTTCTCATCCAAAAAAATGTTTTCCCTTTCTTCACTCCTTCTTTCTTGCTCCTTTGGCCACTTCGACCCAATTTCAGTCAATGTGCCTTCCACGCAGTTCGCACTTCGTCTTTTATTTTCCTTTTTCTTCTCTTTCTTTCTTAATCCATTCCCAAGGGAAAACAAGAAGAAGCAATGAAGCAGAGGAGCCAAGAGATGGCTCCAAGAGAATGTTTGGGATCCAGGAGGATTTCAACCACAATGAAAATCTCATGAGCATGAGCTCATGATTTTCGTAGCCGTGGAGTATGATGCAGGAGAATCGCTCCACCTCAGCACACACCATTTGAATTTCACGCATGGTGCACATTCAAGGATGGGAGAGGCACTACCCTCTCATTTTCCCTTGAGAATCCAAGGCGTGATCTAGGCATTTATGAGGACAAGTTGGAAGAGTCAAATTGTTCTTTCACACAAGCTAGAGATAAGGTCGCTATTAGGTGGTTGATGGTAGAAGGGATCTGCATCTGATTTGGAGCATATTTCCATCATTGTAATTTTCCCTTTCGATAGGAATTTTGAATGGTGATTTGACACCACTAGTTTAGCCTATGAGGGAAGCTCGTCGATCCCCTCTTGTATAAATATTTGTATTGTTTCCAGGTAGAGGTTATTGTAGGAGTATGCATAGGAGATAGGGAGAGAAACATAGAGAGTCGAGACTCAGTCACAGTCTAGACTCAAACATTTGTAATCTGGTATTCTACCATTAATAGAAAATGACAGTTTTTCGTGTTATCAATTTTTGTGTAATGGATGTTGTGTTATGAATGTCATGTATATGCATTTGGATTGTAGATGAATGTTAGGAATCATCTACAGGGATAGAGATACATTTTTCTATCTGTGAGTGTGTTGAATTAAGTCTGGTTCTCTAGGCTAAGTACAGGGAGTGCGCGACAGAGGGTGGAAACTCTATAATACGATGCAAGGAGTACATGTTTGAAATCAGTGAAGTCAGAAAAGAGACTGCTAGGAGGGCATACCAAGTTAATTCACATACTCAGGGAGAAATTTCAAGGTGGTTAAGTACCTTGGAAAGAAAGACTGTGTGGGAGGAAGCACAGTTCAGAGTTACTGAACACTCTGAAACACTTTGCTAGGAGGGCATCGAGTTAGCATGAGCGTGCATAAGGACAAAACATTCTGAAGTGTTGGAATCCTTAAGAGAATCTCAAAATTATTGAACATTCTAAGGAAGTAAGGCTTTGCAAGAGTGCATCAACAAAGGAAAGGAGATTACTTAA
>JZKD02S1615618.1:97455-109308 GCA_000966675.3 Picea glauca
ATCGGGGGCGCACCTCTCCAATGACCCAGATTAGTGTGCTCGGATCAATGACGATGAAGTCAATTTCGGACCCCCCGCATTTCTACCTTTAAGCGGAGGGGGGGGAGTCTGGAATCGCGGATGCAGTTTTCCGACGGCCACGATCGAGGAGCCCGGATCAATGGCTCATGAGAAGCCTCATCCCTCTCAGCTACCCTAACTTTAACTCTCGTGGGCCCGTCTCCCATCATGTCATCTCCCTTTCCGCCTTTCCCGTGCTTCCATGTGTCGTCCATCCACCTCTCTTCTTTGGTCCGCGTGGTCCATCTCTCTTCTCATCATCCATTTACCACCCACCACGTGTCCTTTTCCCTCCACGTTAACTTCCCACTAAAACGTTTCCCCTATGTATAACCTCTAGCCCCTTGCACTCCTTCCTTTTTCCAAGGGTATTTCCATCAACCCTCCTTGCCTCCCTATCTGTTCAGGCCTTGTCCACATAATCCAACGCCACCACCCCTGTCATGCACCCCATCCTTCGCGTTGGCCTCCACGCCTACCCGTCCTTCAAGTTGTTCAATTATTCTAGGTGGCGGCATAAGGAGTATTCCATATCCTAAAATGCTGAGTTGGCCGGGCCGTTCTCAATTCCAAGAAGCAGTTATTGAAGCGGTTGGTGGTGGTTAGACATCATCTCCGCCATAATGGGAAAGTCCTGCATTGGATTAAAGGCATGTCGATTCGCCGAATAAACTATCAGAAGATCGATTGTGTCTGCCATAAGTTGGACGACCATTCAACAATTACGACTGTAGATTGTCAGAAGCCATGCAGATGCAAAGATTTCAATGCAGTTTCTTGGTTCCGCTGTTGTTGTTGTTTTGAGTATATGTAGGGATTTTTTCCATTTTTGTATCTATCGATGGTAGAGCTAAGATATCGACTGTAAAGTTTTCATGACCATTCTGGATTCCTGTTTATGTATCTGTGTTTGAGACTTCTTGGTTTATGACAAACTGTTTCCCCTTTTTCATCTCTATTTTCGTCTTATACTGGAGAGTTCATGATTGAATGATTCGCTTGAATTAATACAGTTATGTTATGGTAAATGATTTATTGTTGCATTGTTGTTTCTCTGATTTCCCATGTTTGGAAATAAGAAGATCTTGTTTTCAGATGCCTACTTTCATCGTCTAATAGAAGCTTGATGCCTATACTAGAACCTTTCACCCTTCTCATGAAGTCTTCCATCTACTCACCCTTATTACAACTCACTGTTTGAAGTTTATTAAGAACTCACTCGTTTGTGCATGCCTGGCCCAGTTTCTGGATTGAGACGACTGTTCCAAGTTTGCTTCCATTTGATCACCCCTTTCAAACGAATCGTGACATTAAACTGATGGGTGTCAGGCTCTTCTCCTGCAAGAAATCCAGGAGTGACTTCTGATGCTAACAAGAGGGGGTTCTGCAACGAGTGGGACGTTAGGGATGATATAAGCCATTTTAGGAGGAAGGGTATCCTCCGTGTGGGTTCCATTAGATGATATGATGCACACTTGATTGGAAGGATGTAGGAGTGGTGGAGCTCCATGGTAGGTTCCTAACAAGGATAGATCTTTAAAAATCCTAGGACCCATATCGACGATTGGATATGCGTTGTGGCTTGTGTGGATGAGAGGAAGAATGTTATCGATGTTGGTAGATGGGTTAGGCTCATAATGTGAGACTTTGTCAATAGTAACGATCTTCCCATTGTGAGGGAACATCATTGTTCGAAATATGGAAGAATCCACTTCCTTCATAGTGTACATGTAGCTACGACCGAACAAGATATTATAATCGAGAGGGGCATTGATAACTTCGATATCGATGAGAATAGTCTTGCCCCCAAGTTCGACGGGGACATTTTGGAAGAGCCCTTCAGGAGAGGATGGTCATCTATCATAAGCTCGTAAGGTGATGGCAAAGGGAATGAGTTCAGGGGAACCAAGCTTCTGCCATACTGTTTTGGACATAATGCATGTAGATGCACCTTCATCGATGATACATCGATGAACTGTGATGTTCTATATTTTCACTGGTATTTTAAAAGCGATCAATGCAGGAAGATGAGGTTCTCCGCTGTCAAGATCAAAGGTGATGAGTCGGGTATATGCAGGGTCAACTGCCCCCAAGGTGGAAAGTAATGATTTTCGTTGAGTAGGACAAGTTTGGATGACCTCCAATACTGACATGGCAGCCAAGGATTGCACTAAGTCATCTACCAAACTATAGTTATGAGATGCCTGATCCTATGGGTTGTGGACATTCCTGCGCAAGGGGATGCGAGGGATGCGAAGCGGTGGTTCGGAGGAAGGGTGAGGGATCACCAACGGGGGTCCCGTCGATGTAGGGTTTGTCTCTGGAGGGATGGGAGGAGACTCAGCGGGTGCATGATATTGATGACTATGTGTTTGCAGAAGGATTTCTTCCTCACTTGTGAGGAGAATTGTGCGATCTACTGGATTGTTGGGGTTGAGGTATTGTCCCATCGGAGGTGGGGGATGTTGTGTGTATTATTGGGTGTTTATCACACCTTGATGTGGAATGGGATTTTGTAGCACGAAGGGAGGGGGTTGTTGCACATATTGTTGTGGTGCCTGCTGAGGGGTAGGCAGTGCAGGAGAATGGGGAAGCCTACAAGAGTCTTTCAACCATTTGAAATCTGCAATCTAGGGGTAATGATGAATGTAATGGCCAAACTCACCACAAAGAGCACAAGGGAAGATGGTTTTAACATTGTTGTTATTTCTCCCTTGGTGTTTATTATTATTTCCCACTTGGGGGTTTTGGTTCCCTCTGTTCTGGTTGCCCCCAATGGGTTGGTGTTGTGGGGGTTGGTTCTCACCTTGACCGAGGTTGTTTTTATTCTGGTTCCATCCTTTCTTCTTGGTATCGTTCAATGGATGAGTTGGATTAGTTGTATTCAACTGTTCAAAACTTTGGTATTGTTGAACAACAGAGAGTTGAACCAAATTTACCCCCACATGAGGATGTGGAGGAGCCATGGGTTGTGGAGGACCAGGAAATGGGAAGTATGGATTTTGTGGTGGCACCAATCCATAAGGTACATAAGAAGGGGTATTTCTTTCTCTATTACTATAAGATGAGGTAGAGGGGGTACCAGAGTTTGTTTGAATAGGTGGATGTATGGGGGGTGTCAGCGGTGGTCCACTGATGGGTGGAGGTATAGCAACAGGGTATGTCTGTTGATAAGGAGGTCGGGGGTAATAAGAAGTTCCCCCGTATGCCAGTGGGTATTGAGGTGTTCCATACATCGGTGGTGGTTGAGATTGTGGATCGTGGTGAGTGGTGGCACCAATTAGTCTATCTACTGAGAGAGACATCCTAGGTTTGTTTTGGCCAAATGGCACAGGTTTTGGAAGATCAGGAAGTACAGTGTATAAGTACCCCGACTGTGCATAGATGAGGTCATACTGTTGGGCCTTAATGATGGCTTCCTCTTCGGATTGATGGAAGGTGGAAGCTACATCCTTACCGAGGAGAGAGACAAGTGATCTAACAAACCAGTCAAGACACTGTTGCTTGGTAGTTTATGCTTTGCACAAACTACATCGCCTACGCCACTCGTGAATGTGGTCATCGATGTGTGTGGCTGAGGTTTGTTTAAAATTAGAAAGTAGTTCTAGACCATTGTCATGGCGGATGGGTAATTGGAAGAAGGTCAAGAATGCTTTGGCCAATGACTCAAAAGTTGCGTGGGACCCTAATTTTTCTTCGACATACCATTTAGTCGATGGGCTAGTGAGTGTGCATTGAAATAATCACAGTTTGATGGAATCATCCATAATGCTATTGGAGGAGAACCATAGGTGAAAGGTCATGACATGGTTGGCAAGGTCATCACCTGCCTTTCCTTCAAAATTTGGTATGTCTGAAGGTAGTTTGGTGGGCATTGCAGGCCATGTGGGATCATGCAATATAGGATCATTAGTGAGTTTGCTGAGATCTGGTATGTTGAGAGAAGACAAATATGGCATCTGCAATGGGGGGGGAGGATTAGCTCCGGCCATAGTGTGTTGTGAACCTGACCCTTGAGGGGGGCTAGGTGGGTTGGTGCTTCCTCCTTGAGAGGAAGTGGGTCCCCCACTTCCATGTAAAGGAGAGCAAGTGAACGGACGACCTTGGGAAGAGGACCCAAGTAATGTAGAACCGAGAAAAGCTGATCCTAAAACAATATCACTCACAGGAGTGTGTGAAGGAGGTGTCGATGAGTGGGCATGACTAGACACTCCCCCTAAGATAGGAGGGAGGTTTAGCAAGTGTCGTGAACAACGGGGGTTTTGTGGTTCCCCTATGATGTCAGACTAGTTGCTTGAATGTGTGCAAAGAGTGGTGAGAGTTATATAGAAACAAGAGCCTTTGTGTTGAATGTGCACACAATATATATATCCAAATCAAACTGTAATCAGATGTGCATCATACATAAAAAAAAAATTGAAAAAGAAACATATATATGGGTAAGTGGGTTTTGTCTGCATGGGGAATCAAAAGAAAGCAAATGCTCATGTCATAGAAGACGTAACGTCCTTCCTCTCATATAGCACTAGACCTTCCAATAGCACTCAACAGTGGGGTCTGAAGTCACTGGAAGAGAAACTAGTGAAGGATGAAATAATTGGTTATAATGAGGGGTAAAGGGGGCATATCCCTAAAAAGCTGGAGATATTTCCCAATAGACACAAAAACTCCAATCAAGGTGCAATTGCAGCCCACAATTGCCACCTGGGTAGATGTCCTAAAGCTGGTCGCTAGGTACCTCGGTCAAAGTACGACATTTAGATTTTCGGCCTAAGAAATGGGTCATGGGTTAGATCCCATCCAAGAGGTGGGTTCCTCAAGGGGGGACGCACAGAACAACCAGACCTTAGCCTTCAACCCTTCATGGGTATCTCCCTGCCTTATGGTATTGGAATACTTGACTTGGAGGATTTTCAGTTCCCTATTTGACAACCTCTATGTTTTGACAATGTGAGAACCAGATAACGGGGAGTTATTTGGATGCCTATCCCCGAAATCCTACCTAGACTAAAAAATTTCTTTTGGCACCTCATGTGGAGGAAAACTTAGTGACTTTTTAGAAATATTAAAGATGTAGTTGTTTTGGGAGGTTGGGGGTGTAAACCAACCTCGTTGATTTAAAAATGGGAGTGGATAGTTTCGTCAAGAAAAGGGTGGGGTGTTTTTGGAATCCCTTTGGAGGAAACTTACTTTGACCTCCACATTTCAAGAAGAAGCTATGTGAGTGATAAGTGACTTTTGTGTGTGAGTGAAAGTGTGCCAATTTTTAGTGAATTAGATGTCACCTTGTTGCATGTGGACTTCGCTTGGTCCTTACAAGTGTTTGATTACCTAATTAACTAAGTTCCTTTGGTACAACCTTGTGTAATTCAAAAGTCCCTAGGAATCTAGCATGTGGACATGTGGGTCCTTTACTATCCCTTTAACTACCTATTGTGATGTAATCTAAGAAAAGCTTTGAAACTATCCTAGATTTATCATGTGGGCATGTATGGGCCTGTTACAAAACCTTTAAACTTCCCTAGTGTTTTGATCTAAGAAAGCAAAAATTCAAAGACTACCCTATCTTTGTATCATGTGGGCATGTATGGGCCCGTTACAATATTAATATGTGCTTGAAAAAGAAAACTAAGAGGAGTCCCAAGAAGGGTTGTTGTCCTCTCCTAAAGGTTTTAATGTCATTTAAGGGAGATGGAATTGTTGCGCCTCTTTCATCACCTTGGTGAGAAAAATAGAGGTGCTTGCAAGCTCAGTTGGGTCTACTGAGCAAAAAAGCTGCAAGGAAAAGAGTTAGGGAAAGAAAATAAAGACTACAACTAAGAATTAAACTAAGAAATGCAATAACAACTAAATTCATGAGCATAGGGACATAGAAACAAAAAGAAGCATAAGACCCATGTCACCAATGTTTGAGGCTGATATATTAGTGAAAACAAAGCACCAAGAAGAAAGGGGACTGTGAGTCCCTTCTTCCTGCAAGGGAGGGCTCTTGGACCCCCACTAGCTAGCTCTTCTTACAACAAAGAAAAATGGAAAATGGTGATGAAATAACTCTTTACAAATCCACTCAATGGTGAGGTGGATTTTCCAATGTAATGGTGCCAATATGCTTTTGACAAGGATGGACTCCTAAAAACAATAGAGGCAGCATAACATTACTTTGAATTCCTTGAAAAAATGAGGTGCATTCATGGATTTTTATAGCATTGCTTTGGGTTATTTTTTAACTGCTGTGTAGTGTGAAAAGAGGCCAATTAGGGCATTCCTAGGTCTTTGACCAACCCACTAGTCGGATCCAGCCCAGATTTGAGGGTCAAATCGGCTTAGGAGCTGAACCATAAGTGGGTGGGAGTCCGACCACTCTCATAAATGCATCATTTAGCAGGTGCATGGATTTCTGCATTCATGTTCTGCGCATGCGCGTGCGTGCCCAATGTCTACATAGCGCTCTTCAATTTTTCACTACTTTGTATAGTTTTTGACCTTTTTTGAATGTTGTGGTATTAATTTAGGTCCATGAATGAATTCATTACTGTTTGATGATGTTGATTTCTTGTAACCATGTGCAGACAAAATTTCAATGATAACACCTTCAACCATACCTTTACCGTGTAGTAGTCGAAGACCCTTCTCTCCGATATGCCCCAGTCTTTGATACCACAACATAACCTTTTCTCTAGAGACTGTAGGAGTTCTTTCTTCTTCAACTTCAATATCAGGAACAATGGAACTATTACACCCATCACTAATAGTGCTTCCTAGCAGCTTATACAGAGTTCCAAACTGAACTCCCTTCATCAACACCATTGCTCCTCGAACCATCCTGCACGTTCCCTTTTCAAAAATTGTTTTTACCCTAGCATCTTCCATTTTTTTTACAGAAATCAAATTTCTGGCCATACCTGGGATGTGTAGAACACCAAGAAGTTTTCTAATCCTTCCATCTATGAGTCTCAACTTGACCCTTCCTTTTTCTATGATTCTAGTTGTCGAATCATTACCCAAGAAAACATTACCTCCATCATAGTTTTCATATTCGTAGAACCACTCCCTGTGGGGAGTCATATGAAAGGATGCACCTGATTCAATAAACCATGGCTCATGATCTGCATGTGTGCTTGAAGAGGCCAAGTACACATCCCCTCCTTCTTCCTTGGAGGACTTTTCTTCTGTAGAAGAAGATTCTTTAGATCCCTTCATTTTCTCAACTTTGGATCTACACTGCTTCTTGTAGTGCCCTTCTTTTCCACACCTCCAACATACCCTTCCAAAATTTCCAGGAGATTTAGATCTACCCTTAGACTTAGATCTCCCACTTGAGAAACTAGATCTATTTCTTTCCTGGGAACGTCCTCTTGCAAATAATGCGTCTGTGCTATGTCCTTCCATATTATTTCATCTCATCTCCTCCGACAACAAGGACGAGACCAGTGACACCACTTCTTCAGACTTCAAAGAAGTTGTATTACTACCTATGGCCACAACTAGACTATCCCACGAGTCTGGTAAAGAACAAAACAAAGTGATACATTTATCTTCATCTGAAATTTTAATATCAACAGATACTAACTGACTTACCATAGTATTGAAGGCATTCAAATGATGTTCCACCGAGTCTCCATATCTCATCCTCAAGTTATAAATCTTCTTTCTCAGGAAAATTTTATTTACCAGGGACTTAGACTGATACAACTTCCCCAAATTTTCCCATAAATCCTTGGTTGTAGCTTCCTTTGACACATTAAGTAATACTGAATCGGAGAGACACAGTCCAATTGTGCTCTTTGCCTTCCGATCCATCTTTTTCCAGTCATCTGCAGAAGTTCTTGTAGGTGCAGTACCTGGATATACCGCAATCCACTGATCTCTGTCCACCAAAAGATCTTCCATCTTGAGCTTCCACAGATCAAAGCTTTTCCCATTAAACTTCTCGATCTCCATCTTCGAATTACTTGCCATTTCTTTTCACCTGAAAAACAATACCACAAATCTCCCACTGTAACAAGGCTTATCACAGTCCTGAGCCAAACCCTTGATGACAAAGGCATCCTCCTGAAGCCAATAAAGCTCTGATACCAAATGTAAATTCTAACCTTGTACAATGTCTACTATAAACATATATTCAAAAAAAAGTAGAAAAGATACAATGGAAAATGCAAACATTACACAGAGATTTTTCCCCTGGAAACCCAAACCAAGAAAACCATCATATATTATATTCATACATTATGTTACATTGTTTACAATACATTATCCATATAGGAGCCAGCGGCATCCAAAACCCTAACCCAATGACCTAGATTAGTCCAAAACCCTAATTCCTTAACTGAAAATACAAAACCATCGGCAAAAAACCATGTGCCAAAAAACCACCTAAATATCATGTGGTCTCGGAAATATGTCATCCCGGTGTGAAAAAAAAATTTGGGGGCACTGCACACGAACCCCCACATGGGGGGCTCCGCCCCACTACACCCCCCTCTGATCCAGAATCGAATCCAGGAGCCTGATAGGGCTCAAAAAGGCTCAAAAATGAAAGTTCTCAAAATCCAATGAAACCAATGCCATTGCATCCATCTCGTCTTCCTGATTTCGGCCATATATTTACTTCGTCAAACGAGCTCCATATGCGAAAGATATCACATTCTATTTGAAAACCCAAACAGACAAAAAAAATGGGTGACTGTACAGTCCATACAGTCTGTACAGTGCCACATGGCAGGCTGACTGTGCAGGCCGTACGTCCGTACAGATTTTGTGGCAGGTGATAGGGAGTACGGTAGGTGATTTGGACCAGTCAAAGGGTGACACGTGTCACTACTGTAAGGGTGACACGTGGCACAAGCTCACGGTGGTAGTTACAGTGGCATATTGGCATGGCAGTATGGTTGCTGACTGGGTAGACACCTCGACAGACAATTGGATGAACCAGTGTTTGACAAGTGGCAGTTTTTGATTGGCAGTGGAGGTTCCACGTGGCCCAATCATGGGATTCCACATGGCACCCTCTGGTTGGCTCTCCGGTTTATGCAAAATTGGTTGGAGTCTATGGGATTTGAACCCCAAACCTCCTCCATGCTACAGACTGGCAGGAACAGGCTAACCACTCACTCCACTGGTGGTACTTGATATCTATATGGAAATTATGTTATTTGAGTTGAAGTCAAAGATCAATCGGAGGCAGAAAGGGTTGGGGCTTAGCCCCAGCCCATGGATTCAGCCCGTGGTTTTTTTACGCTCACATATGCCCCTACCATAGAACCAAGTGACCGAGCGAGCACAGGGGTCACGATAGAGATCAGCCCTCGGATCTCGGGGGGATCCCATAAGACCAGGGGCTATCTCCTTCAAAGGTGCGGGAGAGGTCTATCATGTTTAACGATCACATGAAATGTGTCGTAGACTAGGAGCTATCGAGCATGGGAAGGGCCAGCGCATAGCCCAAGGGGATAGCACTCGACCACATGGCCCCATGTGACCCTGCCAAGGGGGCATGCACACAGTCTAAGGGGCTAGGCCCTATTATTAACACAAAAGTGGTTTTTATTATATAGTTTGGATTTTCTAATTGATTTTATGCCTGTATTAATGGATTTTATCCATTTTTGGGAGATATTGGGCATTTTTGGAGCCCAAATTTTGGGAGGAAGTTGGGGATGGATAACCATCTTCAGATCTATAAAAACCAAGCCTGTTTGAGGCCATGGAGGATGGTCAGAGTAGAGTTATGTTGAAGGGAAGCCAATCCAAAGCCATTTTTATGCAGGGAAGCTATTGAGGAGCAGACGCTTGCAGGCCATTTCTGGGAGCTCCAAACATCCATTTTGCGTGTCATTTTCTTTGCTGGGTTCTAGAGATCTGGAAGAACATGACCAGATTAGTCTTGTAGCCAATTGGAATTACTGCGATGTACTTTTGATATTTTGAATAGAAATAGGAAACATTATGACGAACTCCGTTATCAATTCTCTTGTTATGGTTTATTGTTTATTACTTCATTTCATATCTGCATATGCGTATATCGCTGTCATAATTCCTCTTATTTCCTCATTCTTTCATTAATATTATCAAATGGTTAATTAACACACTGTTGGCAGCCAACCCAATTTTTTCGATTGCCCTCAAAAGCTGCCTACACCCCTTGTCGTATTACGACAAACCATTGTCGCATTGCGCTAATGAACACTCATATTATTTTTGTGATCATTACAATTCAATATCAACTGAAGTTTTCACAACTACAAGTGTGAAAACACGTCTTTCGTTGATTAGATTGTCGTCATTCTTGGTTGATACTTGATCACTGGTTTATCATCTGATTGCTAATGTTGTATCAGACTTATGTTCTTGAACATTCTTGATTGCACATTTCGGTATATTTCACTGTAAAACCTTTGGCATGAAAGTTATTGGTCTTATCTATGAAAATTGTTGAATAGATTTGGTCATATTGTTTTTTATCCTTGCTTTGAACTATCACTTGATTATTATGTGAAGGAATTTTGGTTGTATGGTTCTAAGACTTTGGAGTGCAAACACATATGATATGCACCAAATACATTGGCAAGTTTATAAGGTATGTTGGCAATGGTTTCAAGGCGCATGTGTTAATCATATTCGATTATTCAGATTTATACTTGGCATACTATGTTTGCAAAGATTGGATTATACGATGAATGATATAACCCCGAGCTGCGTATTATCACTAAACCCTGTGATTAAGCGATTGCATAAATGGTGGAATTGGCACGTTAAATTGGTAGTTAATGTTGGTACTGTGTTGGTTTTAGACTTAACACCTGGCGCGTTGATATCATGTGATGTGTTGGTTCTGACCTGGATCAAAGGCACGTAGAACTGGTGATTCACCAACTCGCTGGTCGATATGTTTGTTTTAATGATTATTGTTTTAAACAACTCGGAACAGGCTCATTAATGTAATACGTGGTGATGGTAATCCCACCACCTTTGCATGCCTGAGGTTGTTTCCAGTCTCATATAGCATTCAACTATGGAAACCCTATCGTAATTCTCTCTGTGCAGTGCATTTGGTGTGAACCCTACCATGAGCAGGGGTTATGGCTCCTGTTGTGAGGGCCGAACCTAGTGGCAGCCAAGCGTTGTTAACTTTCGATGGTGCATATGCCGACCTCGAAGAATTTGGGTGGATTTCGTTTATACGGAAGTTTGATGGTTTCAACATCTCTGCTGCTCGGCAATTCACACTGTCATTTGACGGTTGTCGAGCCAAAATCGGAGACCTCCAGCTCGAAGTCACCGAACACTCTCTCAGCCTGGAAACTGGTCTACCTGTTAAAGGAGAAAAGTGGTCCAAAAGCTTTAAAGTAAACGATGTCCCGTGGACTTTGTTGTTTCGTTCTCGGACAGTGAGGTCGTGCAACAGAGGACTACCTGCGAGTATGCTAAAACCCCGCTGGCATAATCTATTGATGATCCTCAAGCAGTTTGTAACGTGTGAAGGCAGGTATGGATTTGTTTTCATGTTTCATCTACGTTTGCTGATGGTGTTTATGGGTTTTGAGTTAAGCTTGCCACATTATCTACATCGAAGCTTATTTAAAATGGCCAAGAAGTATAAGAAAAGTCAGGCTGACACTAGCCTTTTTCATGTTGGGTTGATTAAAATACTGGTTGTTTATGAAATTGGTTTACGTCGAAGATTCATGGCCCGATTTCCTCAACCACAACGGTTTTGAGGAATCAAACCCTCCTCCAATCGATAAGCCTGTGGTATCTGAGAGTAAATCTATCCCTATACCCTACAGTGTTTTA
>JZKD02S1615618.1:128095-144187 GCA_000966675.3 Picea glauca
ATGCTTCTAAGGAAGATATTTGGAGAGTATAAATAAGAGGCAAGGCTCTCTCATTTTATATCACACTTGAGCATATTGAATATCTATAGGTGAGTGAGGTAACCAAAGGATATCTAAACTGAATTTTAGAGGGAAGGTGAAGAAAATAAGGCCAGAATTCAAGGGAGGATAAATTCTTTTGATGATGCTTTCTAAGGTATGTTATTTACAGGTCATATCACCAATTTCACAATAACGTTTTTTCTAGAATGATTTAGACCGTGAAATTGATATGACATTGAGGAAACATATCCAAGTATCAGTGGTAAACATTTCATCTTGTGGGTTGTTTTATTTTTTGAGTTACACTCCATGGAAAATAAGGTTCGTGGCTAGTCCTAAAACTAGTCTAAAATAAGTGTTTCGGGTAAAAATGTCACAACTTCTTCATAACAGATCCAAGTTCAGTAAGACAAAAAAATTTGGTTAGAGTACAGTCTGTAGTATGTTTTTTAACATATTTATATCCATTCAACAAACATTATGTGCAAGGCACACTCTACAATGTCGCTCTCTAGAATAATCTAGAATTCAGCAAGGTATGCCATTTTTTCTATAACTCCTTTTCTGAGAGGTTACAAGTAGTGACACCTAGAGGGATTTCATAAAAAAAACTGAAGAACATTGTGTACTATTTTTAGATATTTATTCATTATAGGTACATATTTATGATTATTTCAAGTTAGGGTTGTTGACTAATCCCAAACTAGTCTTGTGAGACTAAAGAAAAGTTTGATGAAAATGCTAATCTCTTGTTGTGAAAGTTAAGGAAGGTTTGTGTTAGGACCACACAATGTACCTTTTTGCCTATACTTTTTGCCACCATTATACTCTTGATCACCTACATTTAGACTCATACTATCACTTTATCTGATCATCTCAAAGGTATAYAAYGTCCCTTCTCATTACTATACGTTTAATCTGTTTTGCATAATATTTTACATCACTCTCGTACTTAACCATTGATTAAGAAATGCATAAGTGTCCAAAACTGCAGATTAGCATTTGAGGCATGTTGCTGAAACATAGAACTGTCCAAGGTCGTTGTTGCTGAAACAACGAACTGATGCTGAAACACGGAGCTGCTATACAGTCCGAGGTCGCAGATGCTGAAACACGGAGCTGCCTTATAGTTTGAGGACGCAGATGCTGAAACACAGAGCCGTTACACAGTCCCGAGTCGCAGATGCTGAAACACGGAGCTGTTACATAGTTCATAGTTGCAGATGCTGAAACACAGAGGAAACTGCCAGAACCGACGATGCTGAAACACAAAGGAAGCCATCACAGTCAGCGGTCAACACAGTTAGAGCGCAATTCACGTGGCTGAAACAACCCGTGAATTGCCATGCTGAAACAACATCTGCAACAATGAGAAGAAGCTGTTACACCAGCTGTAACAGAAATACCTCATTCAGCTCCTGTAATAGCATTCAATTGAGTGAGACTAGGACATCCTATGCTAGTTTAGAAAGGAGATCCAATTTAGGATAAGGCTTAGATATGCATTGTAATTATTGTATCGAAGGGATTTCCTCTTTAAATCAGAGGAAATCACCATTCGAGGGGCCACGTTTTGATGTATTGAAGCAACTCCAGAGAAGCAGGACATATTCCATTTTTCCAAATTGTAATGTGATATTTCGACAGATGAATATAAGACTTCTTTGAGTATCCTTCTCTATATTTTCATTCAGGGGAATCTTGTGAGAAGGGAGGGCCCACCTTCTTCACAAGATTCACCCATTAGTTAGAAGTGTGTTAGTACAATTTCTGTTTATGCTTTGTTTAACTGTCGTTTGTTGAAACACTGTTTTTAATGGATTCCGCCTTGCTGAAACACTACTGAATCTGTCTAAGTTTATCAGATGAAATTTATAATTATTTTTATCCGCAATCTTGTGTGATGATTTTATGAGGCTAGCAGAGACTAGGTCAAAGGTTCCTGCTCAGACAGGAAGGAATCAGAATATCCTACCCTCTGCAGAATTCATTTACTTATGCCAGTGTGCTAGCCAGAGGTTTGGTTAAAGGTTCCTACTCAAACAGGAAGGAATCAGAATATCCTACCCTCTGTAGATTTCATTTACTGCTACAAGTGTGCTAGCCAGAGATTTGGTTAAGGGTTCCTGCTCAGACAGGAAGGAATCACAACACCTTGTCTTCTGTAGATTTCATTTACTGCTGCAAGTGTGCTAGCCAGAGATTTGGTTAAGGGTTCCTGCTCAGACAGGAAGGAATCACAGCACCTTGTCTTCTGTAGATTTCATTTACCTCTGCAAGTGTGTAAACCAGGGATTGGGTTAAGGGTTCCTGCTCAAAAAGGAAGGAACCAAAACATCCTGTTCTCTGTAGACTTCCATTTGTGCTAGCCAGAAACTGGGTTAGGGATCTCTGCTCAGAAAGGAAGGGATCAGACTACCCTGTTCTCTGTAAACCTCAACCTCACAAGTGTACTAAAACATAAATAAGGCTCAAGGCTCCTGCTTAGAAAGGAAGGAACTAGGTGGCTTTGTTCTCTATTAGATAGAGTTAATTGTTTTCTGCATTACTGTTTTCATGAAAGAGTGTTAGTACTGAAGTCTCTGTTTGAGAGTAAGGGTCCTGTTCTCTGATTGCAAAATAATTGTCCTTTCCCATTGCAAGTGTTATTTTAATGTAATCCAGGATTCTTAGATTGATCTTTAAAGAATTGCAATAGGGGAGTTACTTTCTTGTGATTTAATTCAGAGCTTCAGTTTATTCAAACAAGTGTGATTAGTATAAGTTTCTTTATTACAACACTAAGTTGATTTTGGAATTGAGCATATATAGTGTGTGGTTATCTTTGAAATAAAAGACTTCCCTGGGTTGATAATTTATGTATCACTTGATTTTTTAAATCAATTAAGCAATTATAGTGACCAACAGTTTGTAGGTATGTGATCATATACACCGGGTCTATTATAGATTTACTTATCATATTTGGATGATGAAATTGATGAGGGATTTTGGTTAAGGTACATATTGGCTACATGGTTGAGATAAGTAGTTGATGAGTTGGCACATACATGAGGTGTATAGTTGATGATGTTGGTACATATTTAGTGCAGACCTTACCCCCTTCCCTCAGGATTCGAGGCTGCGTGACCTCCCAGTATAATATCATTTGATATCTGAGTCGAAGTGACTCTTTAGATTCCTCCTTGGAACCTGAAACTCTATCACAGGTCCTTCCTTTCTGGGCATAGGTTATGTGTGTTGGGTATGTGTTATATCCTTTGCACGAGTAGTAGTTTCTGAGCGTCTGCGCTGGGCGTGCAAGGGGGTTACAGGGTGATCCGTAAAGATCTTTTAATGACTATGGTTTAGTTTTTAATTGCGTGTGTTAATTAACCATTTGAGAAGCTTAATGAAAGAATGAGGAAATAAGAGAAATTATGACAACCATATACACATATGCAGATCTGAAATGAAGTAATAAACAACAAACCATAACAAGAGAATTGATAACGGAGTTTGGCACAACGTTGCCTACAACTCCGGGCCTTTGTTTCTGTGGAGGAGGCTTCTTTATTTCTATTCAAAAGATCAAAATTACATTGCATCAATGCCAATTGGCTACAAGAATGATCTGGTCATGTTCTTCCAGATCTCTAGAATCCAGCAAAGAAAACGACATGCAAAATGGATGTCCGGAGCTCCCAGAAATGGCTCGCAAGCATCTACTCCTCAATAGCTTCCCTGCATAAAAATGGATTTGGCTTGGATTCCCTTCAGCATAAATCTGCTCTGACTATCCTCCATGGCCTCAAACAGGCCTGGTTTTTATATATCTAATGTTGGTTATCCATCCCCATCTTCCTCCCAAAATTTGGGCTCCAAAAATGCCAAATATCTCCCAAAAATGGATAAAATCCATTAATACAGACATAAAATCAATTAGAAAATCCAAACTATATAATAAAAACCACTTTTGTTTTAATAATAGGGCCTATCCCCTTAGACTGTGCACGTGCCCCCTTGGCAGGGTCACATGGGGCCATGTGGCCGAGCGCTAGCCCCTTGGGCTATGCGCTGGCCCTTCCCATGCTCGCTAGCTCTTGGTCTTCGGTGCATTTCATGTGACCGTTAAACATGATAGACCTCCCAAACACCTTTGAAGGAGATAGCCCCTAGTCTTATGGGATCCCCCCGAGATCTGAGGGCTGACCTCTATTGTGACCCCCATGGTCTCTTAATCGCTTGGTTCTATGGTAGGGGCATATGGGAGCATAAAACAACCGCGGGCTGAATCCATGGGCTGGGGATAAGCCCCAGCCCTTTCCGCCTCCGATTGATCTTTGACTTCAACTCAAATAAAATAATTTCCATATAGCTATCAAGTACCACCAGTGGAGCGGGCAGTTAGCCCAGTCTTGCCAGTACGTAGTGTAGAGGAGGTTTGGGGTTCGACTTCTATAGAATCCAACCAATTTTGCATAAATCGGAGAGCCAACCAGAGGGTGCCACGTGGTAGCCCATGACTAGGCCACGTGGCACCTCCACTGCCAATAAAAAACTGCCACTTGTCAAACACTGGTTCATCCAACTATCTGCCAAGGTGTCTTCCCAGTCAGCAAACTTACTGCCATGCCATCATGCCACTGTACCTACTACCATGAGCTTGTGCCACATGTCACCCTTATAGTGGTGACACGTGTCACCCTTTGACTGGTCCAAATCACCTGTCATACTCCCTATCATCTGCCACGTGTCTTCTCCAGGAGCTTCCATGTCAACTATACGACCGTACAACCTATACAATCAGCCTACCATGTGGCACTGTATGGACTGTACAATCACCCATTTTTTTTTGCCTGTTTGGGTTTTCGAATAGAATGCAATATCTTTCGCATACGGAGCCCATTTGATGAAGTAAATATATGGCCAAAATCAGGAATATGAGACAGACGCAATGGCGTTGGTTTCATCAGATTCCGAGCACTTTCATTTTTGATCCTTTTTGAGCCCTATCAAGCTCCTGGATCCAATTCTAGATCACACCTCCCCACTAAAAGTCCTTTTGGTCCCCAAAAGGTTACTGACTAGTCAACAAGCTCGGGATAGGCCACCTGGCTTGTCCTCTGTCTCTGAACTCTGTCCTGTGCACCTGTCTCATCAAGATCAACTGTAACACAATCATGACAACTGACAGCATATTGTTAGCCATTTCAACCTTGTTACATCTTACTAAAGTCACTATCATCCATGTAGAAAACATTACTAATGAAAACATCAAAAAGATGACTGTAAATGAGCTGATAAACTTGAAATATTTGCACGACATGAGCTTATCTTGAAGCAATTTATGATTGATTTTCCATTCAACAATAATTTCTTGTTCTTGCTTAAGATCGATTACTTCATTTGAAACAATTATTGGTTTGTTTCTTGCTTGCACTGCCTTCTTTAATTGTTCCATTGTTTTAAGTGTTTTATTTTCTTTAACATGATGAGCATGAACTACATAATCTTGACCTACTTTGGTGAATTGATATTGATTCTTTGTTCTGTAGAAAATTGCCTTACGATCATATAAATATGGACTACCACAGACCATTCCACATTCTCTTAACGGTACTGCATCACATGTTACTTCGTCCACATACTTAGATGAAATTGCAAATTTGATTGTCCACTGCTTTGTTATGTGCATTTGATGATGATTGCTTATCCATTTAAGTGTGTAAGGCTTATGATGAGTTTTTGTTTTTAATCCCAATTACTTAACCAATTCTTCTGAGATTAGATTAGATTGAGATCCACTGTCGATTAATGTGTCTATATTAGTGTGTCACATGATTACCCTTATATGAAACAAGTTGCTTCTACAATCAATGCCTTCACCAATTTTACCTGTCATACCAACCAATGAGATATTTGATTCATCACCTGAATCCGATCCCAAGTCTGTGGGTTTTGCTGTCGTTGCCACTGTCTACATTTCCTTCTTTTCCTTGAACCACTTTGGCCTCTTCTCGAGATGCAACTGCCAACATTTGTCCTCATCATGTCCCTCTTTCTTGCAATGCTTGCAAGAGGGATTTCCTTCCTTCCTCGCCACTACATTTGCATTCTTTCCATTCCTTTTCCTCTTGTCCTCTTTCCTTGATGATGATGATTCCCCTGATATACCTGCTTTCCCTGCTTCAATATACGTAGCTTGAACATAAACCTCATCAAGGTTAGTGGGTCCAAACATGAAAACAATGTTTCTAATATGCGCAGGTAAACCTCCTATATACTTCATAAGAGTTTCTTGTGTTTGTAAAGGGATATCTAACATTAATTCCATTTTTCGAAATCCATCGGTGTATTCTTGCATTGTTTGTCCTTTTCTTAGTCTTAAAGATTTCCATTCAATTAATGATTTTTCTTTATAAACCAAAGGACAGAATTGTTTCCTAAGTGCAGAAATGAAACTCTTCCATGATGGAAATACCTTACCCACTTGTTGCGTTCCATTTTGCAACTTGCTTTGCCACCATATGAGCGTTGTACCTGCAAGTCTCAAAGATGCCAACTTGATTTGTGTGGCCTCATCTTTGATCTGTTGTACACTGTAGTATCCCTCCATCTGCCTAATCCAATTGTCAAGTTTCTTTGCATTTACTTCACCATCATATATGGGCAACTCAAATTTAACATCAAGTTTTAACAATGGCATTTCATTCTTATGCTTATGAACATTTTTCTTTTCATTAGATTTAGAACTTGAACTTGAAGAAGAAGGAGAAGAAGGAGGTGATGATGGAGGTGAAGGAGGAATCTGAGGATGATCCTCTTCCTCTTCACTTTTTCCCTTTGAAGATTCACCCAAAATTGGTCTCTTTCGTTCCAAGTAATCCTCGTACAAAACTTACACCATCTCCGACATAGCAAGGAAAGTTTTCCGGAAATATTTCTCATCCTGAGAAAGCCCTTCTTTTGATGACATCTTCTCACTGTGATAAGCTCTCTTTCTCAATCCAATTAATGGATTCTCTGCAAAAATCTTTCCTTCACCATGTTGTAGCTTTTCCTTGGTTAACATGAAAAAATCAAATCCAAACGTCAACTAGCTCTGATACCACTTGATCCGTAAAGATCTTTTAATGACTATGGTTGAGTTTTTAATTTCATGTGTTAATTAACCATTTGAGAAGCTTAATGAAAGAATGAGGAAATAAGAGGAATTATGAGATCCATATACACATATGCATATCTGAAATGAAGTAATAAACAAAATACCATAACAAGAGAATTGATAATGGAGTTCAACACAACATTGCCTACGTCTCTAGGCCTTTGTCTCTGTGGGGGAGGCTTCTTTATTTCTGTTCAAAAGATCAAAAGTACGTCGCAGTAATGCCAATTGGATACAAGACTGATCTGGTCATGTTCTTCTAGACCTCTAGAACCCAGCAAAGAAAACAACATGCAAAACAGATGTACGGAGCTCCCAGAAATGGCCCGCAAGCTTATGCTGCTCAATAGCTTCTCTGCATAAAAATGGCTTTGGCTTGGCTTCCCTTCAGCATAAATCTTCTCTGACTATCCTCCATGGCCTCAAATAGGCCTGGTTTTTATAGATCTGAAGTTTTTTATCCATCCCCAACTTCCTCCCAAAATTTGGGCTCCAAAAATGCCCAATATCTCCCAAAAATGGATAAAATCCATTAATACAGACATAAAATCAATTAGAAAATCAAAACTATATAATAAAAACCACTTTTGTTTTGATAATAGGGCCTAGCCCCTTAGAATGTGTGTGCTCCCCCTTGGCAGGGTCACATGGGGCCATGTGGCCGAGCGCTAGCCCCTCGGGCTATGCGCTAGCCCTTCCCATGCTCGCTAGCTCCTGGTCTTCGACGCATTTCATGTGACCGTTAAACATGATAGACCTCCTGCGCACCTTTGAAGGAGATAGCCCCTGGTCTTGTGGGATCCCCCTGAGATCCGAGGGCTGACCTCTATCGTGACCCCCACACTCTCCCGGTTGCTTGGTTCTATGGTAGGGGCATATGGGAGCGTAAAACAACTGCGGGATGAATCCATGGGTTGGGGCTAAGCCCCAACCCTTTCTTCCTCCGATTGATCTTTGACTTCAACTCAAATAAAATAATTTCGTATAGATATCAAGTACCACCAGTGGAGTGGGCAGTTATCTTGGTCCTGCTAGTCTGTAGCGCGGAGGAGGTTTGGGGTTCGACTCCCGTAAACTCCAACCAATTTTGCATAAATCGGAGAGCCAACCAGAGGGTGCCACATGGAAGCCCATGAATGGGCCACATGGCACCTCCACTCCCAATCAAAAGATGCCACTTGTCAAACACGGGTTTGTCCAACTGTCTGTCGAGGTGTCTGCCCAGTCAACAACCATACTGCCATGCCACCATGCCACTGTACTTGCCACCGTGAGCTTGTGCCACGTGTCACCCTTACAATGGTGACATGTGTCACCCTCTGACTGGTCCAAATCACCTTCTGTACTCCCTATCACCTGCCACATGTCTTCTCCAGGAGATTCCACATCAGTTGTACGGTCGTATGGCCGATACAGTCAGCCTGCCACATGGCACTGTACGGACTGTACGGACTGTACAGTCACCCATCTTTTTTTTACCTATTTGGGTTTTCGAACAGAATGCAATATATTTCGCATATGGAGCCCATTTGATGAAGTAAATATATGGATGAAATTAGGAAGATGAGACTAATGCAATGGCGTTGGTTTCATTGGATTCAGAGCACTTTCATTTTTGAGCTTTTTTAAGCCCTGTCAGGCTCTTGGATCCGATTTTGGATCACACCTCTCCACTAAAAGACCTTTTGGTCCCCAAAAGGTTACTGACCAGTAACCAAGCTCGGGATAGGCCACTTGGCTTGTCCTCTGTCTTTGAACTCTATCCTGTGCACCTCTCTCATCAATATCAACTGTAACACAATCATGACAACTGACAGTATATTGTTAGCCATTTGAACCCTGTTACATCTTACTGAAGCCACTGCCGTCCATGTAGAAAACATTACTAATGACAACATCAAAAAGACGAATGCAAATGAGCTGATATACTTGAAATATTTGCACGACATGAGCTTATCTTGAAGCAACTTATGATTGATTTTCCATTCAACAATCATTTCTTGTTCTTGCTNGATGATGGAGGTGAAGGAGGAATCTGAGGATGATCCTCTTCCTCTTCACTTTTTCCCTTTGAAGATTCACCCAAAACTGGTCTCTTTCGTTCCAAGTAATCCTCGTACAAAACTTACACCATCTCCGACATAGCAAGGAAAGTTTTCCGGAAATCTTTCTCATCCTGAGAAAGCCCTTCTTCTGATGCCATCTTCTCACTGTGAGAAGCTCTCTTTCTCAATCCAATTAATGGATTCTCTGCAACAAGATTGCCTTCACCATGTTGTAGCTTTTCCTTGGTTAACATGAAAAAATCAAATCCAAACGTCAACTATCTCTGATACCACTTGATCCGTAAAGATCTTTTAATGACTATGGTTGAGTTTTTAATTGCATGTGTTAATTAACCATTTGAGAAGATTAATGAAAGAATGAGGAAATAAGAGGAATTATGAGAGCCATATACACATATGCATATCTGAAATGAAGTAATAAACAACAAACCATAACAAGAGAATTGATAATGGAGTTCAACACAACATTGCCTACGTCTCCGGGCCTTTGTCTCTGTGGGGGAGGCTCTTTATTTCTGTTCAAAATCTCAAAATTACATCGCAGTAATTCCAATTGGATACAAGACTGATCTGGTCATGTTCTTCTAGATCTCTAGAACCCAGCAAAGAAAACAACATGCAAAACAGATGTACGGAGCTCCCAGAAATGGCCCGCAAGCTTATGCTCCTCAATAGCTTCTATGCATAAAAATGGCTTTGGCTTGGCTTCCCTTCAGCATAACGCTTCTCTGACTATCCTCCATGGCCTCAAATAGGCTTGGTTTTTATAGATCTGAAGTTGGTTATCCATCCCCAACTTCCTCCCAAAATTTGGCCTCCAAAAATGCCCAATATCTCCCAAAAATGGATAAAATCCATTAATACAGGCATAAAATCAATTAGAAAATCAAAACTATATAATAAAAACCACTTTTGTTTTAATAATAGGGCCTATCCCCTTAGAATGTGTGTGCGCCCCCTTGGCAGGGTCACATGGGGCCATGTGGCCGAGCGCTAGCCCCTCGGGCCATGCGCTGGCCCTTCCCATGCTCGGTAGCTCATGGTCTTCAACACATTTCATGTGACCGTTAAACATGATAGACCTCCTGCGCACCTTTGAAAGAGATAGCCCCTGGTCTTGTGGAATCCCCCTGAGATCCAAGGGCTGACCTCTATCGTGACCCCTACGCTCGCCCGGTCGCTTGGTTCTATGGTAGGGGCATATGGGAGTGTAAAACAACCGCGGGCTGAATCCATGGGTTGGGGCTAAGCCCCAACCCTTTCTTCCTCCGATTGATCTTTGACTTCAACTCAAATAAAATAATTTCCGTATAGATATCAAGTACCACCAGTGGAGTGGGCAGTTATCCTGGTCCTTCTAGTCTGTAGCGCGGAGGAGGTTTGGGGTTCGACTCCCGTAGACTCCAACCAATTTTGCATAAATCGGTGAGCCAACCAGAGGGTGCCACATGGAAGCCCATGACTGGGCCACGTGGCACCTCCACTCCCAATCAAAAGCTCCCACTTGTCAAACACTGGTTCATCCAACTGTCTGCCGAGGTGTCTGCCCAGTCAACAACCATACTGCCACACCACCATGCCACTGTACCTGCCACCGTGAGGTTGTGCCACATGTCACCCTTACAATGGTGACACGTGTCACCCTCTGACTGGTCCAAATCACCTTCCATACTCCCTATCACCTGCCACGTGTCTTCTCTAGGAGCTTCCACATCAGTTGTACGGTCGTACGGCCGATACAGTTAGCCTTCCACATGGCACTGTACGGACTGTATGGACTGTACAGTCACCCATCTTTTTTTTACCTATTTGGGTTTTCGAACAGAATGAGATATATTTTGCATGCGGAGCCCATTTGACGAAGTAAATATATGGACGAAATTGGGAAGACGAGACTAATGCAATGGCATTGGTTTCGTTGGATTCAGAAAACTTTCATTTTTGAGCCTTTTTAAGCCCTGTCAGGCTCTTGGATTCGATTCTGGATCACACCTCCCCACTAAAAGACCTTTTGGTCCCCAAAAGGTTACTGACCAGTAACCAATCTCGGGATAGGCCACTCGGCTTGTCCTCTGTCTCTGAACTCTATCCTATGCACCTCTCTCATCAATATCAACTGTAACACAATCATGACAACTGACAGTATATTGTTAGCCATTTGAACCCTGTTACATCTTACTGAAGCCACTGTCATCCATGTAGAAAACATTACTAATGATAGCATCAAAAAGACGAATGAAAATGAGCTGATATACTTGAAATATTTGCACGACATGAGCTTATCTTGAAGCAACTTATGATTGATTTTCCATTCAACAATCATTTCTTGTTCTTGCTTAAGATCGATTACTTCATTTGAAACAATTATTGGTTTGTTTCTTGCTTTCACTACCTTCTTTAATTGTTCCATTGTTTTAAGTGTTTTATTTGCTTTAACATGATGAGCATGAAACACATAATCTTGACCTGCTTTGGTGAATTGATATTGATTCTTTGTTCTGTAGAAGATTGCCTTACAATCATATAAATATGGACTACCCAAGACCATTCCATATTCTCTTAATGACACTACATCACATGTTACTTCATCCACATACTTAGATGAAATTGCAAATTTGATTGTGCACTGCTTTGTTGTGTGCATTTGATGATGATTTCTTATCCATTTAAGTGTGTAAGGATTATGATGAGTTTTTGTTTTTAATCCCAATTGCTTAACCAGTTCTTCCGAGATTAGATTAGATTGAGATCCATTGTCGATTAATGTGTCTATCTTAGTGTGTCACATGATTACCCTTATATGAAATAAGTTGCTTCTACAATCAATGCCTTCACCAATTTTACCTGTCATACTGATCTGAAAATAGAAGGCTGACTTGTTATGCTATGCAAGCATCCCCTACTTCAATAAAATAAACCTTACAGAACCTTGCTTCATGTGTTAAAATATGCCAGATAGTTTATGTGTTTAGTTTATGCTTTTTCTTTGCAAAGTGTATGTGTGAGAAATTGATATTTTAAAAGATTAAATATGTGTTATAGAAAAATACACAGCAGTATAAAATGCATCAAATAACACATAAAAATCACAGCAATACCAAGATGATAAAGGAGTTCACCCCTCTCTAGGCTACATCTCCTTGAGCCTCCTTCAATGGACTTGGCTCTTTGGGATTAGTTTTTCAAATTCTCTTTACAAGATGCTTCTCAACTCCAATGGATTTATATACTATACCATTGGATTCAGAATACATAAAAACCCCAAAAATGACTGTTAAAACTCTGCAAATGGATCTTGTCTCATCCAGTAATGACCTCTTCTACATGTGGCCTCCAAGCTTCCCTGAGCTTCAATGGAGAAAAAATACCTGTAGAAGCCCTCCAATGGATCTAAAACCTATCCCAATGTGTTCATAGCACAATAATTAGTCAAAAATGACTATTCAGTCTCAGAAAATAGACATGTACTCATCTGAGAAATGCCTCAAACAATGAGGGCTTCAAGCTTCCTGGAGCTTCCTCAAACTTCACTGGTTAAAATACTACAAAAGAAGTCTCCAAATTCTTGTGAAAATAGTGCCAATGGACTCAGAACGTACAAAAACCCCTAGCTGGGCTTTTTCAGCACCTCATTTGGCCAAAACCCCCAAAAGTTAGGCCTCCTGCCATTTTTCCCTTCAAGCTTCCTGTCTCTGGATTGCCATTTCGCACCTGTGTGTGAATGAACCTGGCCTCTGGGCGTTTCCCGTGCCTAAACTCAGCACACGCGCGCCTTCCGAAATTGGTGCCAAACTGTCGCACCGTTAGCGAAATTAAATCCCCCGAGGACGGAGGTGTTGGGCGCATGGGGGACCATATGGCCACGTTCCCCGCGCATAAAGGGCTAAGTTGCAACGTGTGTATAAAGTTTGACAAGTGTCCACGCGCATATGGCTAACCATTTGAAACCCCGTGCAAATGTGGAGTCGGGTCACATATAACAACAAATGACCGTGGACTAACCGTTTGATACAAACCAAACCGCATATAATGTGGGGTCACATGTTTTAACATGTAATATAACCGCGGGTTTTAAAAATTGTTTTAATACACGTGCACCAGGTGTTAAACTCTGGTCATATGCGTTATAACACGACCGTGGGTTATGGTTCCAAACCCCGCGCACATACGTTTAACACAATATAACATGTGGTTTATATGGTATGCCATTACAATTCACGCGCTCCATTCCAATGGTTATATGGGGTATGAATGGAACCATGGGTCGGGGCTAGGCCTCGGCCCGCCCCCCTTTTTAAATAATACAAATGCACCAAATTAAATATATATGCGTGGACACACGTGACAAGAAACACTTGGCGGACTAATGGTTAGTGGAGGTTGGTGAAGGCTTTGTAGAGTGGGGGGAGGTCCGGGGGTCGAACCCCGCGGCCTCCATATAATTTTAATAAACCACACGAACACCAACAGCCAATCAATGGGTGCCACGTGGCAACCCTTCATTGGGCCATGATCAAAATCTGGACCATGGTTATATAGTGGATAATACATATGCCTGTGCCATATGTATTGTGGCCCTTTTACATCGCATGGGAGTTTTCAATGGTTAGCACACGGTTTTATTCGTTATAACATATGACCATATGTGTATACATAGCGCGTGGTTAAGTTTTTAAATGGTTATTATAACCATTGTTTAAAATGGTGCGCGGGTGTATTAAGTTTCATATACCACATATTATTTGGCGTGTGTATTAAATTTAAACCCGATTTTATGCCAAAACTTATGACCAATATGTGAAATGTGCGCGGGATTTTTAATTGGGTTTCAAATGGTTAACATGTGCGCCCGCCACATGTCAAAACTTGGTTCAACCTGGCAACTTAGCCCTTTATGCACGGGGAACGTGGCCATATGGTTCCCCCATGCGCCCAACACCTCCGTTCTTGGGGGATTGATTTTCGTTAACCGTTCGACAATTTGGCGCATTTTTTGGAAAGGCGCGTGTGTGCTGGGTTTAGGCACCGAAAACGCTCAGAGGCCAGGTTCACTTCACACAGGTGTGAAATGGCGAACAGGAGACAGGAAGCCTGAAGGAGAAAAATGGCAGAATGCATAACTTCTTCAATTTTTGACCAAATCAGGTGCTGTAAATCCCAGCTAGGGGTTTTTGGACATTCTGAGTCCATTGGTGATGTTTTCATAGGAATTTGGAGACTTCTAATGCAGTTTTTTAACCATTGAAGTTTGGGGAAGCTTTAGGAAGCTTGAAGCCCTCATTGTTTGAGGCATTGCTCAGATGAGCCCATGTCCATTTGCTAAGACTGAATAGTCATTTCTGACTGTTTATTATGCTCTGAACACATTGGGATAGGTTTTAGATCTGTTGGAGGACTTCTACAGGTATTTTTTCTCCATTGAAGCTCAGGGAAGTTTGGAGGACACATGTAGAAGAGGTCATTACTGGATGAGACAAGATCCATTTGCAGAGTTTTAACAGTCATTTTTGGGGTTTTTATGTATTCTGTATCCAGTGGTATAGTCTATAAATCCATTGGAGTTGAGCAGCATCTTGTAAATAGAATTTGACAAACTAATCCCAAAGAGCCAAGTCCATTGAAGGAGGCTCAAGGAGATGTAGCCCAGAGAGGGGTGAACTCCTTTATCATCTTGGTATTGCTGTGATTTTTATGTGTTATTTGCTGCATTTTATACTGCTGTGTATTTGTCTATAACACATATTTAATCTTTTAGAAGATCAATTCCTCACACATACACTTTGCAAAGAAAAAGCATAAACTAAACACATAAACTATCTGACATATTTTAACACATGAAGCAAGGTCCTGTTAAGATTTATTTTATGAGGTAGAGGGTGCTTGCATAGCATAACAAGTCAGCCTTCTATTTTCAGATCAGGTGGTATAAGAGCATAGTTTATTTTTGCTCATGTATTTTCCATTGATAGCTTGAGTTTTAGCTGTTGGTATTTGTGCAATATTTGTGTTGAAGTGTTATCTTGCAAATATGGAGAAAGCTTCAAGCATGGATAGTTCTCATACATCTTCCAACTCTAAGTTATTTGACAAATAAATGTTTTAGGCATTAATAACCATGAAGGATATGGTACAAGAGTTGTGGAAAGATAGGGAAGAGTGCATTGTCCTTCAAGAGAATTTGATGGCCATGAAGGAGGAGAAAGACCAACTTCTTGAAAAGTTGCAGGAGATGGAGAAACAAATCCATGAGGCAAAATAAACCCTTACCAAGTACATGCATGCACATGAGGTATGCAATGTTAGTTTGTCTTCAAATTCCTCTCAAGAAGAATTCTTTGGTGTTTTTGAAAATCACACAAAAGGAATAGGGTCCAAGTTATTGTTAAAAATGGGCTATGAAGGTAAAGGGTTAGGCAAGCATGCACAAGGCATTGTTGAGCCTATTGATGTTGAAGAGAGACCTAAATATTGTGGTCTTGGTTATGAACAAATTGATGAAACAAATTCAAAAGTTTGGGAAACAAATGGAAAAGTTTCAAGCACAATTTTTGTTTCAAGTTCACCTCCTCAAGAAGGTTTTCAAGGTGAAAGTTCAAGAACTTTTGTTGAAAGTTCAAGCTCTTCAGCATGCAAAACTTGTGTTCAAGATGAATGCAAATGTGTGAAGCAAAAAGGTTGTGACAGCCATGAGGACAAGAGAAGATTTGATAGTCTTCAAAAAAGATCGAGTAACTCTTCCGATTCACCTCCTCAAAGCGGCGATAAAGGTGAATGTTCAAGGTATAAATCTGCCTATAATTCCGTTGCTTTTGATTATGTTAAGCATGATAAATCTGCATG
>JZKD02S1615629.1:0-29007 GCA_000966675.3 Picea glauca
AAAATGTTGGTCACTATAATTGCTTAATTGATTTTAAACAATCAAGTGATACATAAATTATCAACCCAGGGAAGTCTTTTATTTCAAATATAACCACGCACTATATATGCTCAATCCCAAAAACGACTCAGTGTTGTAGTAAAGAAACTTATACTAATCATACTTGCTTAAATAAACTAAATCTCTGAATTAAATCACAGGAAAGTAATTCCCCTATTGGAAATCTTTAAAGTTTAATCTAAGAATCCTGGATTACATTAAAATAACACTGCAATGGGAAAGAACAACTATTCTGCAATCAGAGAACATGACCCTTACTCTCAACAGAGACTTCAGCACTAACACTCTTTCATGAAAACAATAATGCAAAAAACAATTAACTCTATCTAACAGAGAACAAAGCCACCTAGTTCCTTTCTTTCTAAGCAGGAGCCTTGAGCCTTATTTTTGTTTTAGCACACTTGTGAGGTTGAGGTTTACAGAGAATAGGGCAGTCTGATCCCTTCCTTTCTGAGCAGGGATCCCTAACCCAGTTTCTGGCTAGCACCAATGAAAGTCTACAGAGAATAGGATGTTTTGGTTCTTTCCTTTCTGAGCAGGAACCCTTAACCCAATCCCTGGCTAACACACTTGCAGAGGTAAATGAAATATACAGAAGGCAAGGTGTTGTAATTCCTTTCTGTCTGAGCAGGAACCCTTTAACCAAATCTCTGGCTAGCACACTTGCAGCAGTAAATAAAATCTACAGAAGACAAGGTGTTTTGATCCCTTCCTGTTTGAGCAGGAACCTTTCACCAAACCTCTGGCTAGCACACTTGCAGCGGTAAACAAAATCTATAGAAGACAAGGTGTTTTTGATTCCTTCCTATCTGAGCAGGAACCTTTAACCAAACCTCTGGCTAGCACACTGGTAGAAGTAAATGAAATCTACAGAGGGTAGGATATTTCGATTCCTTCCTGTCTGAGTAGGAACCTTTAACCGAATCTCTGCTAGCCTTATAAAATCATCACACAAGATTGCTGATAAAAAGAATTACAAATTCCATTCAGTAAACTAAGACAGAGTCAGTAGTGTTTCAGCAAAGCAGAATCCATTAAAAACAGTGTTTCAGCAAACGACAGTTTAAACAAAGCATGAACATAAATTATACTAACACACTTCTAACTAATGGGTGAATCTTGTGAAGAAGGTGGGCCCTCCCTTCTCACAAGATTCCCCTGAACGAAAAGCTAGAGAAGGATACTCAAAGCAGTCTTATATTCATCTGTCAAAATATCACATTACAATTTGGAAAGAATAGAATATGTCCCCCTTCTCTGGAGTTGCTTCAATACATAAAACTTGGATCCCTCGAATGGTGATTTCCTCTGATTTAAAGAGGAGATCCCTTCGATACAATAATTACAATGCATAACTAAGCCTTATCCTAAATCAGATCTTCTTTCTAAACCCGCATAGGATGTCCTAGTCTCACGCAACCGAATGCTATTACAGAAGCTGAATGAGGTATTGTTGTTACGGCTGGTGTAACAACTTCTTGTTGTTGTTGCAGATGTTGTTTCAGCATCGCAATTCGCGGGCTGTTTCAGCCACGTGAATTGCGCTCTGACTGTGTTGACGACTGACTGTGACGACTTCCTTGTGTTTCAACATCGTTGGTTCTAGAGGTTTCCTCTGTGTTTCAGCATCTGCAACTCTGGACTGTGTAACAGCCCCGTGTTTCAGCATCTGCGACTCTGGACTGTGTAACGGCTCCGTGTTTCAGCATCTATGTCCTCAAACTATAAGGCAACTTCATGTTTCAGCATCTGCGACCTCGGATTGTATAGCAGCTCCGTGTTTCACCATCAGTTCTATGTTTCAGCAACAACGACCTTGGACAGTTCTGTGTTTCAGCAATAGGCCTCAAATGCTAATCTGTAGTTTTGGACACTTATGCATTTCTAATCAATAGTTAAGTATGAGAGTGATGTAAAATATCATGCAAAACAGATTAAACGTATAGTAATGAGAAGGGACGTTGTATACCTTTGAGATGATCAGATAAAGTGATAGTATGAGTCTAAATGTGGGTGATCAAGAGTATAATGGTGGAAAAAAGTATAGGAAAAAAGGTACATTGTGTGGTCCTAACAACCACCAGATGCTCGTCTAGAGAACCCAAGATAAAAGAAGCTAAAACAGGTGAAGGTTATTCTCCAGGGACCGCGAGGCATTTGGAATATGCTCCCAGGGCGGAGTCTATCATTAAAACATCAACAATGAAATTTTTTTTCAAGCCTCCGACCTTTGGTGATATAGAAGCAAGCAATAGATCCAAAGTAATGCTCCCACAATGGGGGGACCTCTTCAACATAATTATTTGGGAATAATACTCGGAGTGTATCCCACACAGTGACCCAAACGTAAGGGCGCTCGATGACCATCTATTCCCGAACATCCGACGGTCATATTTACACATGGTGGCAAGCAGAACCCTGGTTTTCCCTTGCATATAGGTTCTAAAATGGCTAATCGACTATAAGGACGGGCATAAGTGCTTGATCAATGATGAGAATGGCGGGTGTGTCGTAGTTTTCCTCCCCATGGAAGTCCAAAAATACTACAAGCTCGGGGACCTAGAGGAACGACTAAACACGGACTTCGTAGTGAATTTCTATGAATTCCATGACACTAGCCGGTTGATGGCCTCATGGTGGAAGGAGGACAAGAATTTTACCAACCAGAGCAATGGATGGTATGGGACGATTAACTCGAGTGAGCCATACATCTATTTGATGGCTCTCATATGACGACTGTATGGAGAGAAGGACTGCTCCAAGTTTTTGGAAGCATGGATTCTCTTTACATACAAGGTGGCAGTTTCTGGAAGCAGCTTCAACTGGGGAGCGATAATTTCCAAAAGATTGATCATCTGTGTAGAACAGGCACAGACGTTGAAAGAAGGGGAAGCACCCACTTTCTAGATGGCCTCATACTTTCTCGATGTTATCTACACAAGAAATGTCTTCGTCGACATGAATCTAAGATGGCATGTTGTGGAGCTCCCTGTTCACGTTTATTTCATCATAATCTGGGAGAACAGTTACAAAAAATATTATGCACTCATCTGCAATGAATTCATCACTCATATTTATTTTATTATTTTTAAGAAGGAATGCCCAAGATTAATCGCAGCAACCATGAAAATGGTAGCAAAGGTAGGTCATTGGTATTTAGACAAACTTTCAACCTATATTAGGGTGTTTCAGGCCATCGGAGCACCACATCTCCTACTTTTTCACGTCCCAGACTAGCGCGTTGTGGGAAAAATCTACTATCAGACTATACTGTAGGGATATAACGCCACATTAGTCAAACACAAGAAGTGGGATTTCATACCCTACGGTTTCCATGTGGGGTTTTATCTAGTAAAGGACATTTCTCAAGCGAAACAAGAAGGGTTGAGCCAACTTAAATTTAGGTTCTCGACAGGCTGATTCCGCAAGCATGACCCTAAAATCCTGGTCCTCCAACATGCTTCACATGTATCATCATGTTGGGCATACGCTCATGATAAGTTTGAGGATGAAATTTTCACAGAGTGCACCCAAGACTAGGACGAGGTAGTATAGAGAATGGCCAACCCAAATATGACCAGGTTCAAGTCCATAAACATGGATGAATAGGTGGAGACCATAGAGCAGTTAGTCCAAAAGGCCCTCAGAGCCAGGGATGAAATCAGAATGGTAGAGACCACAAAGGCACAAAGAAGGTGATTGATATTGTTACAAGGGGTGCAAAGAATCATTGATCAATTGCAAAATGACCCTAATTTGATAGAAATGATGAGGATTCCCGCTGATGACCCAATCAAAAGCCAAGGAGAACCAAGTGGCCTAGAGATGATGCAACTTGAAGAAATCATCGAGTCAAAAAACCCTTAAGTTTCACCACCACAAATCAGATCACCAGGGGAAATTTCAACCCAACCTGAGATAATGAGGACATCAGGAGGAAAAAGTGTACCAAATCCCTTGTTCGACTTGATAACCATCTACGATGATGAGGAGAGTTTGGAGGTGTCTCTGGTGATGCCAATGCATATTACAGAGGAGAAATAACCTGAGGGAGCATCTACCCCAAGTCCCGATGCTCTGATTTAGAGCCTCCCGCAGAGCGAGAATGAGGTTGAAAGCACCTTAGACACTAAGATACTCGACGTACCGAGAACCCCAATGGAAATATTGAGTGATGATCTAGGACCGGATGACCAAAAAGATGAAATTCCACAACAAGAAATCAACATTTCAACATCCGATTATCAAGTAAGTATCGAACCTGCCCCTGGTTCCTCAGTTTTGACCAATACCTTACCAATCGATGAGAAACAAATGAAAGTCGAGCCATTGGGACATACATAATAGGTTCAAGATCCCAACCTAGAACATATATACACACTCGGGAGCCTAGAACATATATACACACTCGGGAGCCTAGAAAATACTCTAACTTGGGGAGAACAACAATTCCCCGAACCTATTGATGAGGTCACCGATATACAAGAAATCGCCTACGACCAAAAGAGAAAATCCATCATGAAGAGAACCACAAAGAAGAGGAGGATTATGTTGGATAGTTCAATTCTCATCACCACAGAGGAAAAGTTGATCTGCACAGAACATGCCAAGACGTCTGAACTTATCAATGCAGGGATGGCTATCACATATGCCACCTTTGATAGAGCAAGAAGAGATGAAAAGGATCTGGCTGCTACGCTAAAGGAGTTGGAGCATCTGCACCATTTGGAGAAATACTATCAGGACTCCACACAATCCACGATGTTTTTGAGAAGTGAGTTCCAAGACACCTATGAAAAATTCACGAATGAATGACACCTTTTCACTACAGGGATAACCGACTTCCAAGAAGACACCCAGATGGCACTAGTGACCTACAAGGACATGGAAAGTGTTGATATTATGGTAGCTGCGGGAGGTATTTACCTCCACGTGTAAACCTGACAAGGATATAATACTTTGGGAAGCAAGGAGAAGACTTGTCAGCTCAAGAAGACCTCCAAGAGAAGAAGTCGGCCAGAAATAATAATATATACTGAACAGACAGATACCTAGAATGAGAAGTCGACCCAAGAAGTTAGCCAGAATTAGTATAAATACATGAGGCCAGTTCTCATTCTGGTAGGCAGTCTCCGAATTGCAGAGCAACACTTGTGCGCATTGCAGTTGTCCAGTTTCTGTGCAGGTTTGGAGGAGAGATGTCGTTGCAGCTGCTGCAGCTAGAAGTTACGCTTGGACTATCTCTTGTCTAGGTTTTGGACTATCTGATCATCTCTTATTGGTGCCCTATCCTTGGGGAAAGGTACACTACCCTTTGTTTGGCTATCTAGCCTAGGGTTTTCTTCCAAAGTGATTCTCTGTCAAGGTTAAGGTGCTCGGAGGATGGCTTCAGCCTGTGGTTGGGTGACAAGGGTATTGTCAATGGTAAAACGAGCACATCCACTTATATTCTAATAGGTTATAGGCCCACACCTCCTTCATTCTATCTAACCGTTGGAAGGAAACATAGCCATAAGGATATTAAGCTCATTGAAGAACCCTCGCTAGGGTTACTAGTAGGTGCAGTTGCAGAAACCCTAATCCTCTTGTTGAGGCACCTTAAATGAAGGGGTTGACCTAATATCCAGATAAATCAGTGCACCCTAGCCTAGCGCATCTCCTAGTACTCTCAGAAAGCTAGACGTGAAGTTTGAGCTTTTGGTCAAATCCAGGGTTGACCAAGTCAAAGAAGCCATGACTTACTCTATAAAGTCAGAGAACAAGTTAGATGGAGCTTCTAACTTCAGAGCATGGAAGACAAGGATTGATCTCATCCTTGCCAAGAATAAAGTGCTGGATATCGTGGAAGGAAAGATCATGAAACCAGAGTTTGAAGAAGGGAAAGAGAAGGAACCACAGAACGTTGCAGCCACGGAGAAGTTCAAAGACAGTGACATCAATATATAAAATACCACTTGATACCCTACATCTGCCATCTTGACTCATCGAAGAAGATGTATGATTCCCTAACAAATATCTTCTCGGTCAGAAACATTGGACAAGTTATGAGTCTGAAGAATGAGCTCCGTGACATGAAGATGAATGATGAGGACAACATAACATCATATTTTGTGAGAATATCTCAGTTAAGAGATCAAATAAAAGCTATTGAAGAGATTATATCAGAGAAGGAATTGGTAAACATAGTACGCAATGGTCTTCCCAAGACATGGGATGCATTTGTCGCAAGCATGAACACAACGAAGGAGTATCCAACATTTGAAGAACTTTGTACTTGCTGTGCTCAAGAAGAATCAAGGATCAGTGCAAAAGAGAAACCCCAAAAGAAGTATGATGATCAAGCCTTCATAGCAAGATTCAATAATTTTAGGAACAAAAGGAAGTTTGG
The DNA here is from genome assembly GCA_000966675.3 of Picea glauca. Taxonomy (NCBI): domain Eukaryota; kingdom Viridiplantae; phylum Streptophyta; class Pinopsida; order Pinales; family Pinaceae; genus Picea; species Picea glauca. The sequence continues at coordinate 6,449 of JZKD02S1615629.1, forward strand.
TTCAAGGAGGAAGCCAAGTCAAGAGAAATACATTTCATAAGTACAATGCTTCAACTATCGAAAGTATGGCCACTACAAGAATCATTGTCCCTAGATAAAGAAAAGGAAGGAGAAACACGAAGCATCAGTTGCCGAAGAAAATGAATCTACAAAGAAGACTAAGCAGGATGAAAGAGACTTCTTCTTCTAAAGGTAACAATACTCTTCTTATTCCTTGTACATATCTTGTTTGCATCATCTCTGTACATATCTTGTATATCTATCTCTTGGAATATAATGTGTTTCAAGAATAACTATACCGATGGAAGAACAACAAAATAAGAATTTATATCATTGGATAATACATGAAAGAATGAAATACATCAAGCAAATCATGTGGAAACTATTGCAAGATAAGCCGAATAAATCATGAAGAGACTTAGAAGAAGCAAAGATAGAAAGAAGTCAGCAATCAAGAGGAAACTGGAGAAAGACTTATGACATTTTGTAGAAGAAAATAAGACAAAAGCGTGGACTCTGTTAGACAGAGAGAGCCAATTATATATTGCAAAATACAATAAGGATGCAGACAGAAGCATAGACTCTGTTAGACGGAGGGAGCCAATTATATGCACTCATACTTGAAGCAAGGATTAGGAGTGAGATAATCCTATAATCCATTGAAGTTGATGAAGTATATATCCATGGTAGTAACCATGAAATACAATACGTGCTTAGTTCAACCTCAGAAGAAGTCTTCTTCGAAGAGAAGCCTTAAAGTATCCCTGGTTGACCATCCATATCTGTGATCCTATGATGAAAAGAAGTGGAATATTTAGGGCATGGAATCTATAAGAAACTCCATGGACCCAAAGGCTAAAGAAAAACATGAGGAAGAACATGAAGATTCCAAGAAAGAAGAGAAGCCTAAACAACCAATCATTGTATCGAGAATCACAAGATTACCAACATAATATGAAAGCAATCAAGCAGAACTAAAATTTGTGATGAAGAACAATGTACGAAAGACTTATGAATGAAAGCATTGAAAGATCCATAACTAGAGGTTCTCCCAGATGGAGGGAGAAGACTATGATTGCCTGTTCCGGTAAACCAGAAATACCTCTACATGAGTCATTATATAATCCATGGGTTGGAGTGCTACATCAAGATGAATGCAAAGACTGTTCTCCAGAGAAATTGAACAAAGATCATAAGAAGAGAAACCTCAATACTTTGAGGCATACTAGAAAGAGATCCTTGTATACAGATGAAAGAACATAACTTGGTGAACAACCTCCAATGCACAACATAAGTGTGGTGCAAATTCTCTGTATTGTAAAAAGATGATTACTCAGTAGATCAGATCTCATGATGACCAAAGAAGTGCCACATGGATATGTTCCAGTGTTCCAACAATGATGTACTTTATTGATTAGAGCTACATGAAGCCTTTAGAGAAAACCAGTGCTCCAGAATGAAGTACATTTGAAATCAAGAATTACATTATCCGTGATAAAGTTCAGAAAGGAGCAAGAGGTTCTCCATTACATATCTCCACATATGAGAAAATAAGCAAACATTTTGGTAAATCTTCTGTCCAAAATGAAAGAGTTTTCGTATTCAAGATGGAGCTCATGGAGATGACTTCCTTATTGAAAAAGGAAGAGATGACTCCCAGGTTAGGAGGGAGCACTGATATGTATTGATTTATGGAAATTCATTTTTCAGTTCGAAAAATTGTCCAGGATGAGCAACCTCCTTTCTAGTTCGAAAAGTGGATTGAGATTTATGACGAACAACAATTTCCCATTGTGGTTAACATGGGAAATAGTCCAGATTGCTAGTGTATCATAGACAATGACTTCCCATTGTGGTTAACATGGGGAGTGGTCTAGGGAAGTCTATATTCTTGAGGGTTACTCAAGAAGACTGTCTCGCCTCGTCGGACAATGATTTCGCATTGTGGTTAATACGAGGAATGGTCCATTTTGGAGGTTGATACAGGACAATCTTTTCCTCTTGTGGTTAACAGAGGAAATGGTCCATACAGTCATTCCTTAGGGTTTATACATTCTCTCCAGGGCGCACTTTGATTAGTGTAGGAGGAATGGCTCAGGGTGGGGAATGGTCCAGGCTCAACAATCAGGGGCAAACATTCCTTAGGGTTTATACATTCTCTCCAGGGTGCACTTTTATTAGTGTAGGAAGAATGGCCCAGGGTGGGGAATGGTCTAGGTTCAGAAGTCAGGATAGTTATTCTTCCTTGCTTGAGAAGATTAGTCCATATATCTCATTGTTCTACTCTGAGGGGAGATATTCTTTCATATCTCATATATGTGAGTGAAATATTGGCCCAGATGATTCAGTTTATATCATAACATTGTTTATGTGCAGGTTGATATCAGATGATTGTTATGAAGACTATATGATAGTAGGTGTATACTACTGTGGTGTATGTGTTCCACTGTTCGTGACTATACGTTGCTGATCAAGTACTTTTTTGTTACTTGGTGTGGTAGTGTACCACTAGATTGTAGTTATGTACTACTATGGATAGAACCAATTGTGTTCTATTTTGTTCTGATTGCCTTGAAGACTATCAATAGTTTATTGGAAATAATTATCAACCAGATGAATGATGAACAAAGATTTTCCAGACAAAAAATGGTTCAGAACATTTACTCTTCTAGATTAGAAGAATGGCTCTTGTATCACTCTGTGGAGTGAGCATCATGTCTGATTACACATATAGAGTATGGTTTCAAGAGATGATGCAACTAATGATGATGATGGTGCTCATGATCTAGTCATGATGTAGTCTATATAACTATGTTGATGCTACCGGGTGAATGGTATGTTTTGTGCTCAAGACCATTACCTGTAATACCTCCCTAGCTAGGAGGGAGTTTTGATATTATGGTAGCTGCGGGAGGTATTTACCTCCACGTGTAAACCTGACAAGGATAGAATACTCTGGGAAGAAAGGAGAAACCCTAATGAGTTGGATAATAACCCTAGAAGTCTTGTCGGCTCAAGAAGATAATTTATATTAGGTTATTAGCCTCCAAGAGAAGAAGTCGGCTAGAAATAATAATATATACTGAACAGACAGATACCTAGAATGAGAAGTCAGCCCAGGTAGTTAGCCAAAATTAGTATAAATACAGGAGGCTAGTTCTCATTCTGGCAGGCAGTCTCAGAATTGCAAAGCAACACTTGTGCACACTGCAGTTGCCCAGTTTCTACACAGGTTTGGAGGAGAGCTGCTGTTGCAGCTAGAAATTACGCTTGGACTATCTCTTGGCTAGGGTTTGGACTATTTGATCAGGTCTTATTGGTGTGCTATCCTTGGGGAAAGGTGCGCTACCCTTTGTTTGACTATCTAGCCTAGGGTTTGCTTCTGGAGTGATTCTCTGTCAAGGTTAAGGTGCTCGGAGGGTGGCTTCGGCCTATGGTTGGGTGACAAGGGTATTGTTAATGGTAATATGAGCAAATACACTTATATTCTAATAGAAATATGGTACGAGAAGGCTCACTAAGCAGTGGAAAGAATTGATTACATCAGTGCGATTCAAAAGAGCCGAGACGCCGAATAGCACGAAATTCAGGTGATGAGGGAAAACAACATAGATCGGATCAGGAAAGCAGCCAAATGTTGGATGAAAATGGCCCAGGAACCTCACAGGGAGATTAAGAAAAAATGGGTCGATTGCGAAAGGAGTTGGGTAAAGATTAATCGGGAGATGAGAGACATCGTCCTCCCTGAATTTGGCAAACCTGAGGACTTTTTCGACTTGCATGACATAGTCAAGCAACATGCAGAACAAGACTCAGCATGGACTGCGGATATAGAAAAGGTGGCGAGCATGGTGCCAGGTCAAGTACAACAGTTCATGTAACACCCGATCAAGGCTCGAGCAATATTGCAGCAGTTGAGTGTCAAAATAGTCAAGTATTGGGCACGGGCAATAGTATTAAAATAAATCCTTTCGTCCCTGATGGACCAACACATATTCTCATATGCCAACACATGCGAGGAACTTTTCGTCAAATGGTTAGAGTATGAGAAGAGTCATCCACTTCAGTGAAACTATTTGATGATTCTTAGAAGACAGAGAGATGGAAGCTCTATGTGGTGATGTTTTGTTTTACTTAGCTTGCACTTTTGATAGCTATTTTTAGTTAATGATTCATTATAAATAAGAGGATTGACCCCTTAGTAGAGGTAGATGGTTTTTGCAAAGACCCTCATTTTTGGAATTGTAAAGAATTATTTATGAACTACCTTAATTGAGAATTCTTGTTTAGGACTAGAGACAAACTTCTGTTTTTCATCAAAGGCATCTGTGATTGGATTTGAGGAGGAATTACCTCCAATTTTGTTTCATGAATGGATGTTGTAATGAGTAAGAGTTTATGAATCTATTGATAAGTTAGTTGCTTAAATATTTTTGTAGTTCTTGCCTCTAATGATGAAAGAAAATCATTGTGTTAATGTGTGATCAATGCTAGAGCTAAGGAAACTATTTTTCTTTCCATCATTCTACTGCATGTATGTTTTCTTTCGATAACCATATCTCAGTCAATAATTTAAATACTAGCAAGTTAATGTATTAATACTAGGCTTGTCATAGGTGTGAATTTCTTTGTCTGCATGCTTGAGTACTAGGGTTATCCCAAGCTCAGCCTTCTTCAGTAGTTAAGAACCCCCCCCCCCTTTTGTCCAGCTGGTTTATACCAGCACACATCTTCTAATCAAACCCATGTAAAAAAATTAAAGACAAAAAAGAGAGCATTTAAACTAAAGGAGGAACTTTCATAAGAAGATATCCTGTTAATCACTACATAAATCCCATCGATAAATCGATCGGATCGAAAGATCTGGAGAACCATTCCACCATTAAACCCTGTAGAGTCTAATTGGGCCTCGGTAGCATTTTTGGTTATTGTTGTTGAGTTAAAGGGATTTAGAACCCCTCAACACAACCTTCTCCCATTCCTTGGCTTGCACCCAATATTCAATGTGGACCTCCTTCGGCCTTATTCTCCACCATTATTGGACACCTCAGAGATAGTAGAACAATTGACACCAACAGAGATCAAGAATGAATGGAACAAGAATCCACTATTCAGATCATGGACACATAGTTCAAGGGAACTCTCCAGGAGAGGATCCAGCTTTATCGAGTTGTCAAAGTAGGGCAACTTCTGCACCAAGGAAAGTGGCTCACCTAGGGATAAATTTAACAGAAATTTACTCATCTGATGGGGGCACTCAACACGATGGATACCATTTCTTCCTAAGGGGGGAGGATTGATCCAGGAGGATCTTGGTGTCCACTCACCTTGTCCAAATGGATCAAAATAGTTTTTTGGAAAATTACTATTTTTAGCAGTTTTTCGGTTCCTAAACTTTTGAGGCCATTTTGAGGGCCTAAACGACGTTTTTTCATGACAACGCACCTTACAGATAGATAAAGGATTTGATTGATCCCCCTAAATGAATCTCCTCGTCAATACATTTCCAATGAGATATTGTGGAGCCTAAATGGAGATCGTATGCAAAAGTTACGACCCGGAGAAGTTGATGTACTAACTTACCCCAATGGGGCCCACATGACTTTTGGCGCTTCATGTCCTAGGGTTAGGTTTTTGGATGTCTAGGATTTTTTCATTCATGTTTATTGTAAAAATGCCTTCAAAGCCTCATTGTACTCATCTTCTTGCGAATGACCATAGCCGTCACATCTCTTCTCAAAGATAAGTTGCCACCATTCTAGCAAGCTTGTTTTAGTCGACATTTTACAGTTTCAACATATTACTTATTTAATAGAAGTCCAGTTTTACTGTATCTTTGTTGTTATTCACTATGTCTCTATGTTAATATTATAAATCTATGTTTTCATTTCGTTCTGCTCATAAATCTGGATCACTCGGAAGGAAACAAGCATTAAAGATGAGGTAGAGAAATTGATTAAGGTTGATTTCATCTACCCAGTTCAATTGATGGAATGGGTCTCAAACCCTATTTCCTATCAATAAAAATCAAGGTACAATTCATGTGTGCATGGATTTTCACAATTTGAAAAAGGCATGTTCCAAAGACAATTTTCCTACCCCATTCATTGATCATATTATCGATGAATGCGTGAGCTATGAAGTTTTTTATTTTATGGACGGTTTCTCTAGGTACAATCAAATTCAGATTAATCCCGAGGATCAACATAAGACTGCTTTTTATATTTCTTTGGGGTACTTTTGCATACAATAAAATACCTTTTGGCCTAAAAAATGTTGGAGCTACTCTCCACCGGGTGATGTCATTCACCTCCCATGACCTCAAACAAATAGTCGAGGCATATCTTGATGATATCACATCATGTTCTCACAAGAGATATGATTATCCCCCTCACCTTCGACTTATTTTTGAGAGGTGTCTCTACTACCAGACTCACCTAAATCCAAACAAGTGTATTTTTTTTGTTATGTCAGGATGCTTATTGGGTTTTATCGTGTCCACTAAAGGGATCATGATGGATCCTCTTAAGGTTGAGGAAATAGTTCAATTTCATCCCCCACGCACAGTTCCCCAACTCAGAGTCTCCAGGGGAAAGTTAATTTCTTACGGTGATTTATTGCTAACTATGTCAAGATAATTAAAGGGTTTATGCATATTTTGAAGAAAGGGGTCCCACTATTTTGGGATGAAGTGGCTCAGTTCTCTTTTGAAGCATTGAAAAGTGCCCCGGCGTCTGCCCCTCTGCTCAGCCCTTCTAATTGTGGAAAATATTTATTTTTATATTTTGTTGCACCAGAGTCCACTATCGGTATGGTCTTGGTTCAAGAGGATGACACACTCTAGGAACACGTTATCTACTACCTCAACCGAGGCTTAGTTAGACCAGAACTCAACTATACTCATGTTGAGAAACTAGATTTGGGAGCTATCCATGTTGTCCAAAGTTTTTTTCATTATATTATACTTCGTAAGAACACTGTCGTAGCCATCGTTAATCCTTTTCAATATGTGTTGACATAATGGGTCATCGGAGATAATATTAATCGATGGATAATTATTATTCAAGAATTCTATTTGGACTTTGTCTTGACAAAGTCTAATAAATCTTTGGTCTTTGGAGAATTAATTTCAGAACTTCTGATTGAGAGTGGCAGCGATTTTCCTGAAGAGTCATTGATCAATGAGGATCTCTTCCTTATTGCATCATCTAACCCTTAGTATGGAGATATACTTGTGTATCTTCAGACTCTGAAGTGTCCTTCCTCTACTTCTCATGATGAGTGTCGACGAATACGCCATCAAGCATGAAATTATCTTATCATCTGTTAGCGTCGTCATTTTTTTAGTTAGATTCAGTCTTAGTCGAGTCAGAGTCCTATGTGTCAAAACGTTTGAGTTCAGGTATTGAACAATGAGTGGGTTGCGGTCAGCAAGTGGTCAATTGGCCCTTGGAGTCGGGAAGGGATGTCAAAACCAAAACATGTGTAAGTGGTAAAGGTCTTTTCCCAAAGAGTCGGGTCCTGTCAGAAGAGAAGGTTTTATGTGCCAAAGGTCGAGGCAAGTTTTTAAATAGAAGTCACATCAGTAGACGAAGTGGCCATCATCAGCTCATTATGAATTTAGAAATAATGAAAAATCACAACGCTCGTATCACGTATTCTCTGCAGCTCTTATCAACTGTACTTTACATGCCCCAAAGTGTACCTGTCATGCAAATGTGCTGCAAGAATATTTGGCTTTCTTTGAAACCTCCAGTCACCATGGATTAAGTGTCCCCTGGCACGATTCCATCTCTCGCCCTCCCAATTATAAATTTTGATCGCTCTACATGTATTCTGTTCACCATCCAAGTTTATGCTCTATTTTTAATTCTTCCAGTGAGCCCTAAGTGTCTCATGGCTGGAAAGTCGATTTCCTCTAACTGTGTCACAAACTTGGGTAAATCAATATTATCTCCTTTGATTCATGCTAAATCCACCGTGTACAGAACAAATACGCGTTGCACCATGGAAACATCCCAGAACATAAGGAAATGTACGCGGGGCATAAAAAATGTGGGGCCCAAACCTAAAAAATTGACATTGGTAAATGAATATCTGGACGTCAGAGCATCCTTTGAATAGGTCAGATGCATGGTCTTTTATAGGAAAATCCAAGGATTCAACGTAAAGCTGGCAGAACTGTTCACACTCAATTTCAACGGGCTCCACGCAGTAATTGTGGGAAGTACATTCCAAGTGACAAAGGAAACCCTATCAACCTCAACAAAGATCCCTCTACATGGAGAAAGGTGGTCTAAAGGCATGCCTTTGGACGTGCTATGCTACTAGGAATTTATCAAGCCATATTGTTTAAACGGGAAGGTCGAAGTGGGCATTCCAAGTCGATATCTGCAGGAAACTTTTTGGAAGCTCCTGAGAGCGATTAGGGAATATTTCACCTATGGAGGGAGGTTTGACATAATACACCCACATCACATCAGATTGTTGATGCATTTCACAGGAATGAGACTATTAAATATGCCTTTATTCTTGCACCAAAGTCTCCAATAAATGGAAAACAACATCTGGGTTGAAACAAACTAGCCAAAGAAGAAACTATCTCATGTCTCGTTGATTAAGTTTTTGATAGCTGAGGAGTTGAGGAAATTGGGAAACAATTGGGATTCATTTCTACTCGCAGCCGACATCCCCAGGGACCCCAGAGGAGATTCCCATCTACCCACAGAAAAAGAAACATCTCATCGCACGGAGGTGGAAATAGGAAGGGCCATGGAAGAAGGAAAGTCATTGGAATCCCTATTCCCCCAACAACCAATACCCCGGATAAGGGGTAGGACAAGGAAGAACAATGAAATAGGGGAGGCCCAAGCCCTGAGCAAGCTGCGCGCAAAGTCGGTCACCGAAGAATTACTCATGTGCACCATTCGGCTGGAACCTATCGAAGGTCCAAGTTGACAAAGATGCGGCAGAAGGATAAGGATAGACACTGAAGGCACAAATATTAACGAGTCGTCACAATAGTGAAAGCAAGCTCAACTTGCTATTGTTGAGCTATACCAGGAAAACAGGGAGTTGAAACAATAGTTAGCAATGAAGACCCTCGAAGCATCAACATCACAGGGCCGAGAGGGAAATGTGACTTGGCTCAAGAGGTAGGTCAGGGAAGCACAAGATACAATCATCCAACTACATGAAACATAGAGGATGTAAGAAGAAAGAAATGTGAACCACTTCAAGGAATGTGGACCGACGATGGAAAATGTTTGTGTGGCTCTGGTCAATGTGCAGAAGAAGCTAAAAGGGAACACAGTTCTGCAAAGGAAAGTAATGAATCTTAAAAGGTGCAATTAGTATCTCAGGAAAATGCTTCAGGTATCAAAACTACACACGAGACCAGAAGAATGATTAACCGACTCCATTTTTGTCCTCTCAGACGTGGCACAGATTTTGTCTCCCTGTGTCCTGTTTCCTACCGAGAAATAAGAACTCTGACCGATATCCACGCGACAAAAATACAACACGCAACACTGGAATCCCACCTATTGCAAAGGATAGGTGTACGTTGAAGATGCAACAGTTTGAAGAGAGGCGTTGTTCCCTAACTGAGGTTATCATTTTGGAAATACTTGCGATAGTCTACAGTCACCCACCACATGCATGCTCTAGCAAATGACCGCGCAACAGAAATAAAGGCCGTTACAATGGGTGGTAGGAGTCTGATAGAGCACTTGACCCTCCAGATACTTTGTCAAAGGAAATCATTGACTCATTACTCTCTAACAACAAGATCTTGCTGATGACCAAACCATCATGGAAAAGACGAGCGGTTATGGTGCGACCGAGCACCATCAATTTCTATTTTTAGTAAAGTGCCATACAAAGAGCCATCTAGCAGAGAGTAGTCAGAGCCTAATTTCTAGGGATAGCAGTTAGGAAGCAGGGTAGCTCGAGCGATACACCCTGATCCATATATTTCGTCTTTTCAATGTAAGCCAGGTTGGTTGGTAAAACAATGTAGACAATGACTATTTAATGTATATTTTTGAATTCGATTGAAACTTAAGGCAAAGGTCCTAAAGATTTGACGAAAATATTCTAATTGTAGCAGTATGATGTATTGTATTCTCTCTTTGCGTACGTGCTTTCCTGTTTTCTTTATATTCATATCTATATTTTGTCTAAATTGAAATGTGATTTCAAATCTAGAATTCACCGCATGGTGATCTAGATTCACACCATTTAGACGATTGTGTTTCTTCTAAGAGAAATATGAATTCATCCCCAGTGGTGCTCCGAGTTTTTTCATGTGTTTTTCTCTCGCCACACACAACGATTGTTAACTGAAAGACTGTTTCTTACCTAGCCTTTATCCTCTCAAGTTCAGTCACTAAGTCATTTGTTCCTATCGTTTTCTTAAATCGACTCCATAGCCCAAGGTATTTATTTCTTTCACCAATAGAACCATAAATATTGTATAAAAGTGTTAAATCTAGCCGACAGTTCAAATCCATACCCTGTACAGAGACAAAGTCTTAGAGAGAGCCCTCTCCAGGTCAGAAAGGCTAGTTTCTAGCCTCAAAGTTGGTTTATAGGTTGCCTCTGTCATTCGTTTCTTATTCGAACAAAGTTTACAGAGATATAACATCATCGATGAAACATTTTATCATCAAGGAGTTGGATGTGTTCTCCATCGTTGTCTGACTCAAGAGGAAGCAAAGCTTGTGTCAAACGATTGACACAATGGAGCATGTGGCGGTCACTTATCTGGGTTGGAAAAAACTCAGGAAATCCTTCATGATGGATACTTCTGGCCTCATTAATCAAATATTATCTAGAGGCGGTTAAGAGGTGTCACCAATGTTAGATCTTCTCTTGGAAGATGCGGGCACATCCTACTCCCGTGTTTCCTATTATTGTTGTTGGTCCCTTCACTAAGTGGGGAATTGATTTCACTACATGCCACCTAGGTTCTGCTAGGGGGTATCATTATATCATTGTGGCAGTAGAATAATTCACTAAGTGGGTTGAAGCCATGCCAAAATTTAGTAATGATGGGGAAACGACAACACTCTTCTTTTTCAACCAAATTGTTGCTATGTTCAGTATACCGAAAGATATTGTCACATACCATGATAGTCACTTTAAAAATAATATGATGCCTAAATTAACATCAAAGATAGGGTTTAAGCAAGAAAATCCATCACCCTATGATCCACAAGCAAATGGTCAAGTGGAGGTTGTCAATAAGTCTCTTAAAACTACTCTCCAATAGGAAATCAATTTTTCCAAGTCAAATTGGCATTTGATGTTATATTCAACACTTTGGGCATATCGAACTTCCTCCAAGACTATTACAAGTTTCTCTCCTTTCCAATTTTTTTACGGGTTGGAGGAATTTTTCCTATAGAGTGTCATATTCCTTCTCTCAAGTTGGCAGTGGAACTACTGCCCAACACAACTAAGCTTGAAGAGTATTTTATCTATCTCTAGCAGCTCGATGAACAACATCAAGATGCAACCTTGGCTAGCGAGGCTCATAAATGTCACGTCAAGTGTCAATATGATCGGTCGGTCCACCCTAGATTTTTATCTGAAGGTGAACTTGTCTTGGTCTATGATCAAGATAAATATCCCTTGGGGGAAGGCAAGTTTAAACCCATGTGGTTTGGACTGTTTATAATAAAGAAAGTTTTGGAAAAATGCGCTTATGAATTGGTTGACTTCGGAGGTAATGCATTTCCTGAGCCTAGAAATGGGATTTATCTTATGAAGTATTATGCTTAGGTTGGTCGCCTGAGTGTGACTTATTATAAATAGTTTATATTTTTATCTATGCATTTTAGTATCTTTTTGTTTTATGGACATGTAGTTTATTGTGTTTCTACACTGTGGTAGATGTCAAGTGAATTTAAGGTTTATGTTAGGTTCACAGATGGTTCTATCCAACACACTCAGAGGATTTCTTCCATAGCTTGGGTGATCTTTGCACACGTGGTTCAGTTGGTATCTTATGGAGGTGTTTTTCTAGGAGAAGCAATCAATAATGTTGTCGAGTACAATGCTATAATAGAATTACTACATGATGTGTTGTCACATGGTATTTTTCACCTCCGGGTTCATTTAGATGCTCAACTGGTAATGTCACAGTTAAATGGAGTGTATTGCATCTACGATCCCACCCTTCATCGATGATTCCTTAGGGTACACCTATTGGAACTTTATTTTGATTATATTACATAGATTTATGTTCCTATAAGATCTAATAAATTAACCGATACATTGAAAAACATGTTTTAGATTTCCATATTTCACATACATAAATATAAAAGAACACACATGTAAATATACTTGTACAAAAGATATTCAATCCATAAGTAAAAAATATATGTATATATAACATATCCAAAAAAAGATGTCACAATACAAAACGTGAGCCATAGGCCTCAAAAGTTTCAAATATACATCGTCGGGCTTAAGCCCTCAATGCATAAAGAGATACAAAAATGGGTGCTCTAGCACGCATGATGTCCAATACTAATCTAATATCTAGTCCTATTGGCCCTACTATATTTTACTATGACATTGGCTAGATGTTGGAATAATTGGACCCATGCCCTGGGTACTCCAACAACGTGAGGCTGCATAGATGGTGGAAGATCCTTGATCTCTGTCATCGACATGTTATGAGTGAGGGACATCAAATTCCTCTCTACTCGAATCATTACTCTCTTGAACTTTTCCGATGATGGCATTGCTACTGTTGCAGATCCTCTTGGATGGTTCTGCTCTCGTAGGTGACACCTAGTCTGAGGAATGTCTATTGGCCGCACTGGTCCCACATCTGTACATAATAAATTTTTTGAGTTAGTACCATGAAATTAACAAAAATATGTTTTCTTCGTCGTAAATAAAATTAAAAACATTAAAACAATTATACAAGAGTACGTACCTATATCACCACATGTTGCGCCGGGAGGAAAAGGAATATTCAGGTCTCTCAAGAAACTGATCCCTGTGTAGGGATAATTCTCAATGATTGGAATCTGTCATCTCCACCAATCGAATAAATCATCATCATATAACTCTCATACTCCCCCTGTTCCCTGGAGAGGCATCAAAGCAAGACATATACATAGTTATGGAAAGGTGGCTACATGACCTCATACCTAGGTGGTAGAGCCTTATATGCTGCTTTATAATTGTCATAATTAGGTGGTGGAGCCTTCCTCTCCATGGATTCCATATATAGATTCTTTTCTTGCATTATGGAATCCATGTTGTGAGTCTTATATAGTCTTGGGAGTCCTTTTAGTCCCACCATGACTTTTTGTTGAAGCCTCATCCATCTTGTTCATCATTTTCTGGCCTATACATGTGGGACTCCCCAAGATCATGGTTTTCCTTATTTCAAGCTCACCTAAACTATGAAAAGTGACATCTAATGAGAAATTATTTATTCTTTTTGGCCTCATTTATATTACATAAGAAAAGGATCCCCTCCGAGAGTCTTCTTTAAGCTCTTTTCAGACTCTCTAAAATTGAAAACATTGTTGAGTGATCTTGTTTCCCTTCATGCTCGCCAAAGTGAAATTTGAAGGAGCATATGTTCGATGATAATTTACCCCTTTTTTGTTTTGGATGGCTAATTTTACGAAAAATTTATTCCCTAGGAGCTACGGTTCGCTAGGAGAGTATTCTCAGGTGTACATTTAACCCTTTTTCGAAAAAGGGCCATTCTCCCTGGTTTTGGTTTATCACTTTTTCGGGCCTTGGAGATTATTTACGAAAAAGGAAGCCCCTTGGAGTCTTCTTTAATCCCTTTTCATAGTCCCTAAACAAGAAAATATCACCGAGTGACCTTATTTCTTTCACACTCATTATTTGGTCTAGAAAGAACATCTATTTGGCATAAGTTTAACCCTTTTTCCTGCCAATAGATTACCCAAGAAAAAAGTACACCTCGGGAGACATGTCTCACTGGGAGAGTTCTCCTAAGTTATGTTTTATACTTTTTTGGGCTTAGGGGACTAAATCTGTGAAAAAGGAAGAGGGAGTCCATAGTTAATCTCTTTTCAGACTCCTTAAAATTGAAAATATAATCGAGTGATATTTTCTTTGCCACACTCGTTAAAATGGTTTTGAAGAGACGTCCGTTCGGTATACGTTTAATCCTTTTCTGAACCGGTTGGACTATGTATGAAAAAGGAATACTCTGGCCCCATTGACCAGAAGAGTTCTACGTGGTATGATTTATTCCTTTTCGGGCCTTGGAGACTAAATTTATGAAAAAGACCACTTTGGAGTCTTCTTTTACTGGTTTTTTAGACTCTCTAAATGTGAAAAACCACCGAGCTTACCTTCTATGGGATTGCAAAACTTTACATTGAAGTAGGCCCATTGTGTCAATCTGTAATCACATTGAATGTCTCACTCTTGCATCTTTTGCCTAATATTGGCTCCATTTTGTTGTTGCTAAACTTTTAGATAATTCCTTAGGTATAGGAATTGTGGAATGTTTTCCTTTGCAATCTGACACCCTGACCCATGGAGGAATTTTCCTGAGTGTCCCTATCATACACATGTCTCCTTGTACTGAGCATCGGTGTATTCCATGCGATTGGAAATAGTTTTCTTTCCTACGATTTTTGTTTCTCGTTTGTAATGTAGCATCCTTATATTACTTTTCAATCTTGTTAAAAATACGAAAAAGAAAAAAGAAATCAAATATTCCAAAAAGAGGGGATGGAAAAAAATTATCTTTTACTAGCAGCAATCTAGTCACCCTTGGACAAAGCACATCCTCCAGTTTGTTCTGCAAAGCACTGGGATTTAGTATAACCTTAGTAAGTTGTTCTCGTTACATAGAGTTGTGTCCTCCATTTGGTTACTCTTCCAAACACATGGAGAGTTTTTGGTCCCTCCTATGCCACGAGCTTATGTCAATAACATGTTTCCTAATTATTTTCATAAGTCATGCTCTTATCCAAGGGGAAGTCCTACAACCTGATTCAACCTTTCTGCAATGAGTCTCTTGACCTTCATGAATTGGCCATCCCGAGAGTCTTTTCAAGTTCACATTCAAAATCAATGAAGTTCCAAGCCTGTAAATCAAGATCCTCCAATTTTTCCATGATGACTTGTCGAAGACCTCAGGATAGTGAGTCTTACACTCCTATTATACTCCTACCCGAGTTATGAAGATCTTGAATATATTTCTCGACTTACTGAAGCTATCATCTCCAACTACAGGCATTGGTGCCTCCTGAAGATTCATATCACATTATATTTGTATATCTTATGATTATTTTGAGATCTGTTGTGTATTATTCATGACTAAAATATATATTGGCATACACATTAGTCATGTAGCCATGATAATTATATATGACATGGATCTGTGGTGTACTTGATTGGAAACCATGCTTAGTTTGTTCTGAGCATTGGTATGCCCGCCTCGATGATTATTATTATTCTTTTGCAGATGACACACTCGTGAATACTCGTCTAGGCTCACTCGACTTTATGGATTCCCACTTTATTAAAGATGTTGTAATTTATTTTGGCCAACAGTTTCTCTTATGATGATCCAAATGGATATCGGTGGCCACCCACCTTTTCCAACTGGCTCAAAACAGTTTTCTGACATTTTTGGCAATTTACTATTTTTAGCAGTTTTTACTTCCGGGGCCATTTTGAGGGCCTAAATGAAGGTTTTTAGGTATTGAGATCCTCAATGATAGTTTAAGGCATGATTGATCCCCCAAAATTAATATCCTCAGTGATACCTTTCCAACAGGATATCACACGCCTAAAACGGAGATCGTATGCAAAAGTTACAACCCCGGGAAGTTGATGTACTAGCTTACCCAAACGGGGCCCACATGACTTTTGGCGTTTCATCTCTTAGGGTTAGGTTTTTGGATGTGTATGGTTTTTGGAATTATTTCTTATTGTAAAAAGGCCTTCAGATCCTGATTGTAAGAGGCTTCTTGTGAATGCGCGCTACCGTCACATCTCTTCTCAGAGATAAGCCGCCACCATTCCAACAAGCTTGTTTCCGCTGCATTTTACAATTTCAGCTTATTTCGTTATTGAATAGAAAACCAGTTTTACTGTATCTCTGTTATTTTGTGTTAAGAACCTGTTAATAATCCGTATTCATTTCGTTCTGCTCATAAAATCCAGATCAGTGGTATCAGAGCGGTCTGCTCCTTGCCGTCTTAATGCATGTCCCCAACGAGGTCAGAGTGCAAAGAGTTGGGTCTCGAGCTTGTTTCTCTTGAGGATAGAAGCTCTCGCATGCCCAAGTGACCTCCCATGGTAGGAGAAAAGAAAGATGATGGGATAGGAGATCCTTTCAAACTGTTGATTGAGTAAGCCGTCACGCAACAGAGGAACGAGATGATGGATAGTTTCACGCAAATCCTTCGGCGACTACCAACAAGCAATGCATCTTCTTCGAACAGAGGTGCCGCCCCCTTCAAGGTACGAATAAAATTTGATATTCCTATATTTGAAGGTCAGATAGACGCAGATGATGTAGACAAGTGGTTGAATCTACTAGAAGGGTATTTTTCTATTCATAAATTTTCGAATAGAGAAAAGATTACTTTTGCGCTCCTCAAATTCGTTCCCCATGTCAAAGATTGGTGGGAAACTTTCTGTGAGCAAAAGGAAACAGAGGAAACCTCATTATTTTCATTCACGACCACCTGGGAATCCTTCAGGGATGCTATTAAGGAAAAATACTACCCTGTCAGAAGTTATGATGACCTGTATACCAAATGGACCACACTGCGGCAAGAAAGAGACCAAGTAGTGCCAGATTTCACAAATATCTTCCATACCTTGCACACCAAGTTGGGTATCAAAGATTTAGAGTGATATCTGGTGCTCAAGTATCGCGATGCTCTGCATAGATACATCTAGACTGAAATGGAATTTCTCGACATCTCATCCTTGGGTGCGGCCTACCGATATGCTGTCAAAATCGAGCAGAAGCTCAAACAAAAGACGTGACAATTTGGGCCTGGGAACCCCTCACAACAAAAGCCAGGAAAGGGTGGCCCCAACCCACCAAACAAAGGACAGAGCAAATATGGACAATATCAAGACAACCAGTACAAGCCGCAAGAAAAGAAGGACACCGGAAAGACAAAGAAATATACTGGGAAGTGGTGCGACTTCCATAAGAGCCCTTGGCATAACACTGCCGACTGTCGCTCAAAGCAGTCGCCGGTGGCCGAAGTGAAAGCCTCTAAATCAGATGAAGATTCTGACTCCGAGACAGAACCAGAAAGGGGAAGATGGATCATTGACATGGAACCCAGTGCCACCGTTGCTACCACCAAGATCCAGCCTGGTGAACCAGACGAGCCAGAAGAAGGAGAGCGCCTCTTCCATTCACACATGTGGGTAAGAGGAACCTCGCTACACTTCATTATTGACAACGGTAGCCAGAAGAACCTCATCTTAGTAGAGGTCGTCAAGTGGATGGCCCTGCCAACAACACCGCACCTACAACCCTACACCATTGGATGGCTCCACCAAGGAAGCGATCTCTGCATTGGCCAACAGTGTCGACTGTCATATGGCATCAAGCCCTTCAAAGACGAGGTATTGTGTCATGTTGCTCCTCTTGAAGTTTGTGATGTTCTTTTGGGCCAAACTTATTTATGGAAACGTCATGCTGCATATGAGTCTAGGATTCATAGTGTTATTATTACTTTGAACAGGAAATTGCACAGGATACCCGAGGCAGTCCCACCTAGTGCCATTTCCTTGATCTTTGCTAAGCAATGTAGGAAGGTCATCTCTCAGATGAGGAAGTTTGTCTTCTTCGTGATTTTCTCTCAGAATAAGAAAAAGATCGCAGCCACATCTAGGGTCTCTGCGGTCGACCTCTCCACATAGAAGAAGCAAGTAGATAAGGTTGTGGAAGAATACTCGGATATCTTCTACTCACCTACAGGGGTACCTCTACACTGCTAGGTCAAGCACCCCATCGATATGACCCTTGGTGCATCGCTTCCCAATGGGCCAGTCTATCGTCGCTCTTTGTTAGAGAATGAGGAGATCAAGAGATAGATCCAATAACTACTCCACAAGGGGCACATACTCCCTAGATCATTACCTTGCGGGAGCCCAATCGTGCTGGTACAGAAGAAATATGGAACCTGGCGACTCTGTATTGATTACCGGGATCTGAATAAAATCACTGTCAAAAACCGGTACCTGATTCCCCGAATCGATGACCTCCTCGATCAACTCATGGGGGGAAAATACTTTAGTAAGATTGATCTAAAGTTTGGCTACCACTAGGTCCCGATAGAACAAACAGATGTATGGAAGACCACCTTCAAGTCAAAGGAAGGAATTTTTGAATGGTTGGTCATGCCCTTTGGTTTGACAAATGCTCCAGCCACTTTCATGAGGATGATGGGCGATATCTTGTGACCATTCACCAATACTTTTGTAATGGTGTATCTGGATGACATTCTAATTTACAACAAGACTTGGGACGAACACTTGCAGCATATTCAACAGGTTATGCACACCCTGTGGCAGCATAAGCTATACGCCAACCTGGAAAAATGCTCCTTCGACATGGACAAGGTCCATTACCTGGGCTACATCATTGATCAACATGGCATACATGTGGATCCAGCCAAGATCCAAGTCATCCTTGACTAGCCAGCCCCAACAACACTCACTGAGCTTCAGAGCTTCTTGGGACTTGCTAATTTCTACCGTAGGTTCATGTTGGGTTTCTCCCATATTGCATGGGCCCTCAGCCAAATAAACAGGGGTGGTGGTAAGGAAAAATTTGCATGGGGCCAGTCCCAACAACAAGGGTTTGATGATTTGAAGCAGCACTTGTGCTCAACCCTAGTACTTTCACTACCAGACCTTGCAACATCCCTTTGAGATCGAGACAGATGCTTCAGACTATGCCGTGGGTGCCACTCTCACTCAGTGCGACCACCCTGTGGCCTATCATAGTGAGACACTGTCAGATACTGTCCGTAAGTACCCTACTTACGAAAAAGAAATGTACTCCATTGTGCAAGCATGTCACCAGTGGAGACATTACATTCTTGGGAAGGAGACGGTCATCCACACTGATCATAAGCCACTATAGTTCATGCAGACATAGGGAAAACTGCAAAATGACCACCATCAAAAGTGGTCCACATACTTGCAGCAATTCCACCTCAACATCAAGTATAAAACAGGAAGCACCAATCGTGTCGCTGATTGCCTCAGCAGACCGCCAGTCGCGGAACTCACCATGGTGCTAGACTCTTGCGGCCATGAGACATCTAGATGGCCCCAACTCTATGAGACAGACCCTGACTTCGCCACCACCTACCAAATGTTGGGTGCAAATGCAGTTGTCGATAATTTCCATGTTCAGGATGGGTTGTTGTGTCGTCTGGGCCATATCTATGTTCTATCAAGAGAGCGAGAAAAGCTGATCTGGGAAGCCCACTACAGTCAGGTGGCAGGACACTTCGGCATTGAAAAGACAATGGTGATGCTACAAAAACATTTCTAGTGGCCGAAACTTCGACAGGAGGTCGACAAGTATATCAGGTCCTGCACTGCCTGCACTATTGCCAAACCGACTACTAAGAAACAGGGCTTGTACACCCCTCTTCCTACTCCTGACAGGCCATGGGAATCCATCTCAATGGACTACATGTTGGGTCTCCCATCCACCAAACGGGGAAATGACTGTGTTTTTGTGGTTGTTGATTGCTTTTCTAAGATGGTGATTTTGGTTGCTTGCAAGAAGAGCATCACAGCAGAGGCCACTGCCAAGCTCTTATTTGAACGAGTCTGGGTACATTTTGGAATCCCACAAACCATTGTCTCAGATCGGGATATTCAATTTCTCAGCACATTCTGGTCGAGCCTCTGGTCACTGTTGGACACCAAGCTCACCAAATCCACGGCCTTCCATCCCCAGACACATGGCCAAACCGAGGTTGTAAATCAAATGATTGTGCAAGTCCTTTCCATGTATAATTCAAAGAACCCTCACACATGGGATGAGAGCGTTCCTTATGTCCAACATAGCTACAACTGAGCCTTGCATAGCTCAACCGGCCACAACCCCTTTCAAGTGGGGTTGGGATTCCAACCATTAGGTCCCATAGATGTTGCACTTCCCCTTGCGGTCACCTCGACTGACTCATCTCCTACTCCAACTGAAGCTGACAAAGCCACCCATTTCATTGAGCAGATCCAACACATCCGCCAACAGGTTCAAGATATCCTACAGAAGTCCAATGACAAGTACAAATAGCGCCATGATCAACATCGGGTGTCGCATAAATTTGAGGTGGGCGACAAAGTTTGGTTGCACTTGTAGAAAGAACGCCTTACATGACCCCATCGGAAGCTTCACCCACTTCGTTATGGACTGTACACTATCACCAAGGCCATGGGGGATAATTCTTTTGAGCTCAACATTCCTCCTTTCCTTGGCCTACACCCAGTGTTCAATGTGGATCTCCTTCGCCCTTATTTCCCACCATTATTGGACACCTAAGAAGTAGCAGAACAACTGACACCAATAGAGCTCAACCCCGACTGCATACAACAGGCATCCAAGGATCATATTGTGGACAGACAGATCAATGACACTCGACAACAAAGGATCCAACTTTATCGATTCGTCAAAGAAGGGCAGCTCCTGCACCAAGGCAAGTGGCTCACCCGGGGCCAAATTCAGCAGAAATTTCCTCATCTAATGGGGGACCTCAACCCAATGGAGACCATTGATTCCTAAGGAGGGAGGATTGATCCAGATGGATATCGGTGGCCACCCACCTTTTCCAACTGGCTCAAAACATTTTTCTGACATTGTTGGCAATTTACTATTTTTAGCAGTTTTTACTTCCAGGGCCATTTTGAGGGCCTAAATGAAGGTTTTTCGGTATTGAGCTCCTCAATGATAGTCAAAGGTATGATTGAGCCCCCAAAATGAATATCCTCAGTGATACCTTTCCAACGGGTTATCACACACCTAAAATAGAGATCGTATGCAAAAGTTACGACCCCGGGAAGTTGATGTACTAGCTTACCCAAACGGGGCCCACATGACTTTTGGCGTTTCATCTCCTAGGGTTAGGTTTTTGGATGTCTAGGGTTTTTTTCATTCTTGATTATTGTAAAAATGCCTTCAGAGCCTCATTGTAAGTGGCTTCTTGTGAATGCGCGCTGCCGTCCCATCTCTTCTCAAAGATAAGTCGCCACCATTCCAACAAGCTTGTTTCCGCTGCATTTTACAGTTTCAGCTTATTTCGTTATTGAATAGAAAACCAGTTTTATTGTATCTCTGTTATTTTGTGTTAAGAACCTATTAATAATCTGTATTCATTTCGTTCTGCTCATAAAATCTGGATCATATGACCTCACACATTAGGGGGCATCTGTTATAGTTCAAAATTCCACTACTATGCATTTCTGACATTGGTCTATCCATTTGCACATTTTCCAACCCTTTTGTTGAGGTTCCTCTTAAAAAACACCTTTTTGTGTGGTGTACATGCCCTGATACATATGAAACGCATGTACATATGTTAGTTGCATGCCGGACAACCCACGTATAGTCTAAAAAGTTGAAAAAATTAAAAAGTTTCATGCTTTCAGGTGGATTTTATGGGCTATGTCAGGTTGCATAACCATTTTACATGTTGTATCCCTTTTGACAATGGATTAACCATATTTTCTCCATATAAAAGGGTCCTATGGGGGTCATTTGGATATATGAAAGAAGAGGCAAGTGAACTCTGCCAAATTTTTCTCCCTTGAATTCCAAGCCTTTTGCATTCTTTTCTGAGTTTCATCCTCAACATTCCCTTACATTCACCCTCCTTATACAATCCATCATTTTCCCCTATATTGTCATGTTGGTTGTGAGGATAGCATATTGGGAATAATGTACTTGTAGTCAAAGTATATGAACCCATGTGAGGTTCATGGAGCAACATCTACAAGATTTAGGTTGTAACTTCCAATATTGTTACTAATAAAAGAGAAACTTCTTGTCCCAGATCTTTATGTCTTTATGTTTATATTTATGGATTGTTTACATGAATATCTAACTCTTTAGATTATTTTGGTAGTTATGCATATGTTGCTATAGTTTGTTCTGTGAAGTTGTTTTAGGATAGATTTGGGAGGAGGCCTTCCTTTTTGGAATGGACAACAACAAGAAGGGATCTATGACAGATGGAAGGATTTAAGGTACACATTTCAATATTCTCTCCCTTCCCTTAACTATCATTAGGTTTTTGTTGGATTTGGGTAGAATATAATTTTTTTTGTCTTTTAAGGTGTCAAGGCTCTGCCTAGTCGCTAGACCCATATTAAAGGGATTTTTATCCATATAAAGAGGGAAGGGGAGGGGAGGGGAGGGAGAGTGTGTGTTTGAGAGAGAGAAAAATAGGGAAGGAATGAAAAAAGGGAGGGAGAGAGAGTGTGGCACTGGGGGGTGAAGTAGGGAAGGGGAGAGAGAGAAAGAGAGGAATGGAGAGAGAGAGATA
>JZKD02S1615629.1:29057-40070 GCA_000966675.3 Picea glauca
TTATTAGGAACGTGCATGCATTCCTGTTCTTGGGAACGTGCCTACGTGTCTTTTTGAATGGTGGTTCGGGGTTATCTGAACTTGTCACATCAGGAACTCGTGCACGTTCCTAGAAATGTGCACATGTTCCTACGAGTGCATGTTCCTGATCACCCCATTTCCACTTTATTTTCCACCATGTTATCACACAAACTTGTCAAAGTCTTGTTGGTTTTTGGTTTCTACCTAAGTTAGTAGTTTTACCCTGTCTTTCTCCTTTTCACCGACCAAATATTTAGTTTTTCCATTTTCGGATGGTATTTGCTTTGTGTTTTCTCTCGATCGTTTGAGTGACCTTTTGTTTTGTGTATTCCTACCTGAGAAGTCTCAGACCCAAGATTTTTGTTTTCTCTGAGGTTAATCACTCCCCTTACTACCTCTTCCACTGATCCTTTTTCTTTCCCGAGCCCTCATCCAGATGCCCGAGTTTTACTTACACAGGCCGTAGCCATAAGCACAAAGCACATCACTTAGAATGGTCTGATATGGACTTGAATCAAGTGAGCGAGAAATATCATCTTTCAACGGCTGGGATCCGAGGTGGAGTTCATATCAGCGGTTCACAGGTATTTAGAATCTTAAAGTTGCCCGAAGTTTAATGTCGGGGAAAAGGCCCAAGATCTAAGGTCAGGAAAATATTTAATCTGGGCCGTAGATCTCATTACGAGAGATCAACGGTGAATAATAATCACGAGAATTGGGAGTTCAAAACATTGTTAAAGTTATTCATCAAAGATTCGAACTCTCAAAACTCGAAATCAGCAGGATCCATTCGATCCAGCAAGATGCATGGCATCATATCCGAACTGTGGAGAGAGTCATTTCAGGAAAACTCAAGTGAGGGACGCGCAAATTTCCCAAGCCCCAAAATTTCGAAATGCCGAAGTGTCAATATTTTTCTGGGTCACCTGATTCAAAGGGGCGTGTGGCACCTGATCTGAGATGTTGCGATTTCAGGTCTCGAAGGTTTTTTCATAGAGCACAACTCAAGTTCGCAAGACACAAAATCGTGAAGCGCCCAAGAGTTAGACCCATTGTCATAGCTCGAGGTTGCATGGAGTGATGGAAAGGAGGTGCATCAAAGGCTGAAAGTGCCCGCGTTGGTCACAGAAAAGGATCTGTGTGGCTTCGAGATGCCAGGATTGACTTGAATAAATCATGAAGATCACCTGGAACATCCAGGGGTGTCAAGCCTCATCCTGATCCCAATCAAAATAGTTAATGAAAGTGGTGGAGGTTGTTGAAACCTCAGTTCACTCCATAAATGGAAGGTTTGGCCGAGGGGACTGAACCGTCAACCCGTGGTACTCCCGTGGAAAATTTTTCTTGCAAAAACCATACTGATCTAAGTTCACGTCTGACAGAAGGATACTTGTGTAGATTGATAGAAGAAGATGCAGACACAAAGATTTGATTGTAATGGCCAGGTCACGCTCCTGGTGGTGGTGAGTTATTTTGAGTATAAATAGTTAGTTTTGATATTTTGTTATGGTCAATGGTTGAGCTACGCTCCTACATTGTAAATTTTTAATGAAGCTCTGGTGCTTCTAGTTATGTATCTGTATTTGAGACTTCTTGTTTATTGTAAGTTAGTTTCCTTCCATCTCTTTGTAACAACTGTGTTAGAACACTTGGGCATGGATGATCCAGTCAAGGGTAGTTATGTTTTTGTGATGTAGGTTTGATCACAAGGACATCGAGACCAATTTTAATCAGTCTCTTGTGTTGTATTTTCCCTCCAACATTGAATGAATCAGGCATGGATGATCCAGTCGAGTTGTTGTTAATGAATTGTGATGTATGTTTGATTTTAGTTCAGTGATAATTTCATTCAATTCCCTAAATTTCTGAACCAAGAGGATCTTGTCTTCTAAGTTTTTCCTCCTTAGGCTGCTGGAAGACCAAATGTCCACAACAGACCTCTTCATTCTCCTAAAGTTCTTCCCCCTACTCACCCTTACTATGAATTACTGACCAAGTTTAGATCAAGACCTCCTTTGCCTGTGCATATCAGTCTAGTTTTATGAGTTAAAGCGATATTTTCTTGAGTTTTCCTCCATTTGACCACCCTCAAATTTATTCATTGTGACATAAAAAACTGATGGGTACTGGGCTTACCTCTACTGCAATCCAGAGGTGACTTCTAGTGCTAACATTTATGGCACCGTTGTCAGGGATGAATTGAATATTTTCCCTGGGATAGAATGACAATGAGCTTCTGATTCTGAAGGTGCATCAGATATTAGAACCATTGAAGATTACATTTTTGCACCTGACAACTCCATTTAGGCGACTCCACTGTTTCAGTTGTGGCTTCCAGAGACAGACATACGAGGTCTACCCCATAGCTGTCACTAGAAACACCTGAAGCTGATCTAGAGAAAATTATCAGAAGACAAAAGACCCTTCAGGAGGGTACTTCTACTGCTAAACCAGGTGATTTTGGTAATTTTCATTATTCTCCTATAGTAACTCCAGTAGTTGTTTCTCATTTTCCTATTACACCATCTATTGGAGCCTCTATAAGTTTAAATTTTGAGAGTTTTCCTGTTGATTTCCCCTCTCCCAGTTTCAATACTCCTCCTCCTGTTAAAGTTGTTGCTTTTACAGAGAAGTAAATCTTCGTTCCCTCAAGCCCTGTAGCTTTTTCCTCAAATCCTCTGCTTCTTGCTTTACCTTCTGGAGGCTTAGTTCCAGCCTCCCCTATTCATGCTACATCTCCTCCTGGTTCCCCTCCATCTATCATCCCTCGTTGCCATCTACAGTTATGTGGACAATATAAATATTGAAAATGAAGATGTGTGGATGAGAGTCTTTGTCCAAATTTTTGATGGTGAGGCTAGGAAATGGTTTAGGGGATTGACCCCTGGATCTATTGCTAGGATTGAGGCTTTAGATGATGTTTTCTTGAGACAATGGGGGGATTAAAAGGATTTTATGTATTATATCACATAGTTTGGGTCCCTAAAAAGAAAAGAGGGAGAATATGTATCTAATTTCTCCAAAATGTACAATAATATCCCTGTTGAGATAAATCCTACAAAAGCCTTTGCCAAAATTACTTATGCTAGTGCTTTTGACCCTGATTTTTGCCTCTTGTTGAGAGAGATGAGAGATACTTACTTGGCTCATATGAAATATGAATCCCTAGAAGTAGAGTCCAATGTTCCTTCTCTGTATCCCTTAGAAATAAAACTAATAGAGATAGAGGAAGGGGGAGATCTGAAGCTTCGATCTCTAGTTCCTCTGCATCCCAGCCTCAAGTAGAGGAATTGACCAAGCTGGTGAAATCTCTTTTGGCGGATATGGAGAAAATGAAATTTGAAGGGAAGCAAGGTTATAAGAATGCCCAAAATGATGATAACAAAGTCAATTTCATAAGACCTAATATTTCCCCTCAGATACTCCCAAGAGAGCCTCGTAGCAGAGAGAGGGATGATCAAAAAATCCATACCCCTCTCCAAAATAACCTTGTTGCTGATGAAGAAGGAGAGGAAGAAGAGCTTGATCCTGAAATCCATTGTCTTGGAGACACCTCCCCATTTCCCCATTTGACCCAATCCGCATACGAGGAGTCCCTCATGGATGGTCAAATAAATGAGCCGAGTAAAGGGGAGAAGGCCAATAGTAGTCCAAATAAATATAACCTTAGGTCTAAGAGGAAAGAAGGGAATTATGATGTCCCTCATTAGCCTTCCAGAATAGAGAAACCTACCAAAGACGCAGCAAACAAAAACAAGGAGAAGAAAGCACAAAACCCCTCACAAATAGCCAAAGGTCCTGTCCCATAAATGAGAGAAATTCTGAAGCCCCCTCCTATTTTAGATTTGAGCATGAGATTCAAAGGATTAGGATCCCTGTACCCCTTTCAGATCTTGTCAAGAACATAGATTTCAAAAAATCTCTCTCTAAACTGCTGCAGTCTGAGCCTTCATATCACTCCTCAGACTCAGTAAATATTCAAGATGAAAATCCAACAGTCATTTTAGGTCCCATGGTAGAAGATAGAGGTGATTCATCCCCTCCCTTCTATACATCTATGAACATACATGACAAGGTGTTGCATAATTGTTTCATGGACTCAGGGGATTCTCATAATCTCCTTCCCAAATATGTTATGGATGAACTTGGATTAGAAATCAAAAAGACTTACCATGATTTGTATTCTTTTGATTCTAGGAAAGTGGAGTGTATTGGGGTCCTCAAAGATCTGGTTTTGACCTTGTTTCAGTTGCCCATGAAAGGTGTTGGTGCCAGAGTGGTCTTTGTTTCACTTGTTCAAGAAATTATATCTCTATCCTACAAGTTAGAATTTGAAACTACCAATAATGTGGCAGAGTATGAAGCTCTTGTTTTAGGTTTGAGGGCTGCAAAAGACATGGGAATTAAAGAGATATCAGTGTTTGGGGATGTCGATTTAATTTCCCATCAGATCAGAAATATTTATCAGGCCAAGCACCCTCAACTTAGAAGTTAGAAAAATGAAGTCTGGGATCTAGTTGATAGTTTTTTCTTGGCTTTCAACATTTCATTCGTGCCAAGAGAAGAGAATTCCATGGCCAATTATTTGGCTGTCTCAACAAGTAATTTCAGAGTTCCCTTGCCACCTAATCTCAGGTATGATGTAGAAGTGAAATTCAGACCCTCTATACCTGACAATGTTAAACATTGGAAAGTGTTTGAGGATGATCTTGAGATCAGAAGATTCCTGTAGACTGTTGATGAATTTTCTGCATTACACATTGATCAAGATCCCCATTCTGAAATAAATCCTCACGTTGATGTTTTTCTGAACAAAATTGCTAATCATCGTATTGTCCAGTTGCCCAACAATCATATTCCAAAGGGACTAGTCCCTTTGGAAAGACTATTTGACAGAAATGATGTGGCAGTAAAGGGTAAAATTTCAAATGAGGATGTTGATGTAGCTGAGTGCAATATTGGTACGAAGGAGGATCCAAAATTTGTCAAGTTGTCAAGCAACTTGTCAAGGGAACAAAGGGCCGAGTACACTGAGCTATTAAGGTAATTTTCTGATGTGTTCACCTAAACATATGAATGCCTCAGAAAATATGACACAAGTGTCATTGAGCATAGGATCCCATTGAAAGAGGAGGCCAAACCATTTAGGCAGAAATTAAGACAAATAAATCCTATGTTGCTTCCTATTATGGAAAGGGAGGTAAAGAAGCTACTGGATGCCCAAATAATTGTCCCTTTGAGATATTCTGAATGGGTGGCCAACCTGGTCCTAGTAAGGAAGAAGAATGGAGAAATCAAGCTCTGTGTTGATTTCAGGAACTTGAAGAGAAGCTCTAAGAAGGACAATTACCCTTTTCCAAAGATGGAACACATATTGCAAAGGGTGATAGGTGCATCTAGGATTTCCATGATTGATGGATTTTATGGCTATAATCAAATCTTTGTCATGCCCGAAGACAGGGAAATATAGACTTCACCACTCCTTGGGGGACATTCATGTATGCCAAAATGCCCTTCGGACTGATGAACGTAGGAGCAACCTTCCAACGAGCCATGGACATCGCCTTCATTGGAGAAAGGGATAAATTTTTGGTCATCTATTTGGATGACATTACAGTTTTCTCTAGGTCTGATACAGAACACTGTCATCATCTGAAAAAGGTACTCTTGAAACGCAGAAGGTTCGGTCTCTCCCTTAATTCCCAAAATTCATTGTTTTCCATGCAAGAGGGAAAATTGTCGGGGCACATAGTATCAAATGAAGGGGTTTGTATTGATTCAAGCAGGGTAGAAGCTATTCAAACCTTGTCACTTCCCAGATCTAGGAAGGAGGTTCAGTCCTTCCTGGGCAAAATTAATTTTCTGAGAAGGTTTGTTTCAAATTTTGTTGAATTGGTAAAGCATATCACAACTATTCTCAGGAAGGGAAATGAAGTAAAATGGAATGCTGAGTCTAGAGAATCCTTCAACCTAATCAAGAAGGCATTGACTGAGGCACCTGTGCTAATCAGTTCTGATTATTCCAAGGATTTCCTAATTTTTTCCTTCACCTCTTTTGACATAGTGGCAACTGTTTTATTGCAGAAGAATGTTGAAGGGCCGGAGTAGCCTATTTCCTTTTTCAGCAGAGCACCGAGGGACACTAAGACGATATATGACATCATGGAGAAGCAGGCATTTGCATTGGTGAAAGATCTCAAATATTTTAGAGTCTATGTTCTACATTCAAAGATCATTGCATATGTACCTTCATCTTTGGTGAAGGACATTCATATCCATCCTGACATAGATGGAAAAAGGAGCAAGGGGATTGCTAAAATCCTGGAATTTGATATGGAAATAAATCCCACCAAGCTAGTTAAAGGCCAGGGTTTAGCCAAGATGTTGGCTGAGCCTAATTGCAAAGATTTGGGGGTTAACTTCGTCAACACTTTCTCACAAAATCAGCAAGCTTTGTTGTTTGATAAAAGTTCTCAGGACAACCTTCCATTGGCAGAATGTGCTTGGTACAAAGACATTATATTTTTTCTACAGAAGTTAAGGCTCCCTGATGGAATGGGGAAGAGAAAGGCTAGATCCTTAAAGCTCAAAGCAATTGAATATTTCCTTATTGACCAGGTCTTGTATTGGAAAGACCCTCTAGGAGTACTCCTGAGATGTTTAGACCCACAAGAGGCCCAAAAGATTATGTTTAATTTTCATGACAGCCTATGTGGGGGACATCACTTCTAGAGAACCACAACCTATAAAATTCTCAGGGATGGGTACTTTTGGCCTAGCCTATTCAATGATCTCTGTGCAAAGATCAAGACTTGTATTAAGTGTCAAAAGTTCTCTAGGAAGCATCAACTCAAGTCTTTTCCATTGAAGCATGTGGTAGCTTCAGGACCCTTTCAGCAGTGGGGGATGGACTTCATTGGGGAAATTCATCCTGCTTCAAGCGGTCAGCACAGGTGGATCTTGACTGCAATAGATTACTTCACCAAATGGATAGAATCTATCCCCATAAGGAGTGGTTCTCACAAAGTAATCATTGGTTTTCTTGAAGATATTATAGCCAGGTTTGGTTGCCCGAACATGATTGTCACTGATAATTCCGCATCTTTCTAGGATGAAACATTGATCAAATATTGTGAGCAGTTCGGAATTTCATTGATCCACTCCACCCCATACTATCCCCAAGGAAATGGACTAGAAGAGTACTCTAACAAGATCCATATAAATATTATCAAAATACTGCTAGAGGAAAACAAGAAAGCATGGGCTTCAAAGCTAAAATTTTCTCTGTGGGCTGACAGAGTGAAAATAAAGAGATCTCTTGGTGTGTCTCCTTTTTAGCTCATGTATGGAGTTGAAGCCATCTTTCCTTCTTAGCTCGCCTTGCCAGTGGAAAAATTCTCCCAAGACTGCCAAGAGGAGCCTAACAATATGATGAAGAATACAATAGTTGGTAGAAGTGCAGTGGGCTAGAGAGAAAATGATGGACAAAGAACATGAGCATCAACAGAGGATTAAGCAGACCTTTGACAGGAAAGTAAGAAAGGAGGATTTCCAGCTGGGATATCTAGTACTCAAATGGGATGCTCCCAAACAGGATAAGCGAAAACATGGTAAATTTGAATCCCTGTGGATTGTGCCCTTCAAAATATATGAGGTATTTCCAAATAATACTTACATGTTGCAGAATTTGGAGGGATCTGAAGTTTTTGGTGGCCCTGTAAATGGGCATTTTTTTTAAGAAATATTTTGTTTAGGTCGTGACTGGTGTTCCACCACTGTAAATACCACTCCTATTTTGTTTTGATTTTTAGTTTTTAATTTTCAATAAGAGACCTCATAACCCAAATCTAAGGCACTGGAGCTGCGCATTCTTGGTAGCTAGCAAGGAGCATGCTATCCCCTATGGAGCCAAATGTTATCACACAAAATTGTCAGAGTCTTTTGGGTTTGTTGTTTCTACCTAAGTTAGTAGTTTTACCCTGTCTTTCTTCTTTTCACCAACCAAATCTTAAGTTTTCTCTTTTCAGCTAGTATTTTGCTTTGTGTTTTCCCTCGATCGTTTGTGTGACCTTTTTTTTGGTGTAGTTCTACCCGAGAAGTCTCGCTCCCAATATTTTTATTTTCTTTGAGGTTAATCACTCCCCTTACTACCTCTGTCACTAATCCTTTTTCTTTCTCGATCCCTCAGCCAGATGTTCGAGTTTTACTTACATAGGTCGCAACCATAAGCACAAAGCACATCACTTAGAGAGGTTTGATATGGAATCAAATAAAGTGATCGAGCAATATCAACTTTCAGCGGTTGGGATGCAAGTAGGATTTCAGACTGATGGTTTACAGGTATTTGGAATCTGAAAGTTGCCCAAATTTTAATGCCAGGGCAAAGGCCCAAGATCTAAGGTCGGGCAAAGATTTAATTTGGGCCATAGATCTCATTATGAGAGATCAACAATGAATAATAATCGCGGGAATCAGTAGTTCAAAACGTTGTTAAAGTTGTTCTTCAAAGATACGAACTCCCAAAACCCAAAATCTACAGGAGCCGTTCGATCTAGCAGGACGCATGGCATCATATTTGAACTGCGGAGAGAGTCATTTCGGGAAAAATCAAGTGAGGGACGCAAAAATTTCCCAAGCCCCGAAATTTCAAAATGCTGAAGTGCCGATATTTATCTGGGCTACCCAATTCAAAGGGGCACGTGGCACCTGATCTGAGAAGTCACGATTTCGGGTCTCAAAGGTTTTTGCATAGAGAACGACGCAGGTTCACGAAATGTGAAATCGCGAAGCACCCAAGAGTTAGGCCTATGGTCATAGCCTAAGGTTGCATGGAGCAATGGAAAGGAGCTACGTCAAAGGCCGAAAGCAGTTGTGTTGGTCACATAAAAGGATCTGCATGTCTTCGTGACACGAGGATTAACTTGAAGAAATCATGAAGATCGCCTAGAACATTCAGGGGTGTCAGGCCTCATCCTGATCCTAATCAAAGTAGTTAATGAAAGTGGGGGAGGTTATTGAAACCTTGTTTCACTCCATAAATGGAAGGTCTGGTCGAGGGGACTGAACCATCAACCCATGTTACTCCTGTGGGAATTTTTTCCTGCAAAACCCATACTGATCTAAGTTCACTTCTGATAGAAGGATACATGTGCAGACTAACAGAAGAATACATAGACACAAATATTTGATTGTAATGTCCAAGTCACAGTCCTGGTGGTGGTGAGTTGTTTTGAGTATAAATAGTTAGTTTTGATATTTTTTTATGGTCAATGGTTGAGCTACGCTTCCACATTGTAAAGTTTTAATGAAGCTCTGGTTCTTCTGGTTATGTATCTGTATTTGAGACTTTTTGTTTAATGTAAGTCAATTTCCTTCTATCTCTCTGTAACATTTGTGTTAGAACACTCGGTCATTGATGATCCAGTCGAGGGTAGTTATGTTTTTGTGATGTAGGTTTGATCACAAGGACACCGCGACCAGTTTTAAATAGTCTCTTGTGTTTTCTTTTCCCTCCAACACTGAATGAATCGAGCATGGATGATCCATTCGAGTAATTGTTATTTAATTGTGATGTATGTTTTATTTCAGTTTAGTGATAATTTCATTCAATTCCCTAAAACTTTGAACCAAGAGGATCTTGTCTTCTGAGCTTTTCCTCCTTAGGCTGCTAGAAGACCGGATGTCCACAACAAACCTCTTAATTCTCCTCAAGTTCTTCCCCCTACTCACCCTTACTATGAATTACTGACCAAAGTTATATCAAGACCTCCTTTTCCATATCAGTCAAGTTTTCTAAGTTAAAGCGATATTTTCTTGAGTTTGCCTCCATTTGACCACCCTCAAATTTATTTATTGTGACATAAAAAACTGATGGGTACTGGGCTTACCTCTACTACAATCCATAGGTGACTTCTAGTTCTAACACACCAACTTCGTGCACTCACCCATATGGGTGAGTGAAAGCTAATGATGGTCTCTCATGACGCGTTAGTGGAAATGAAAACCTGGAAAAACATCAATATGTTAACTTGGAGGGATTATTCAAGGTAATTTTACAATGAATTTGAATATGGTGTAAGAAGATGAAATGTAGGAAATTGAATTAGCTTTCCGAATATACAAATTTTATTCATATACATTGTGAATAACTAGATCAAATTTGATTTTTTCTAAAAGTGGTATCTTATCTTTCCAAAACAATATAAGGTATATGTTTTCGTTCGTGCAGGTGTTGAGTATCTTAACGATGAAATTTCATTCCAAACTTGTATACTTGTATAGAACCCATTTTTCTTGTGCCTTGTATTTTTTGGAAATTTTTAGTATTAATTTTATGTTTTTTTTTTTTAAATTATCAAAGCCAATATATGCCTGAAATTACCATGTCTTTTGTTCGTGCAGACTAAAAGGGTCTTAAAATGATCAAAGCAATTTTATTTTATTTTATATCGTAGGTATCACTCTCATATTGTTGTCCATATAACTCATTTGAGTAATGGTTAAACTGAGAAAAGGTTATAGAAGAAATAAGAGAGGTATGTATTCTAGGATTTTGATACATGTGAAGAAAAACATAGATTAAAAATAGTAAACAATAATAATTAAAAAAAATAAATTATATATTTTAAATATGCATAGCCGACTCGATCTATGTCTATAATTTCATCAACAACTAAATTGTGTATCCTATATAAAAATAATGTCAAATACATAAATATAGAGGGGTATTCACAAAAATGGAGGTTTTTATGAATTTGTAGGTTGAACCACTAGGTTTGTCATCCTGAACCAAAGTCCAAGCCAACCAAGTCAACATATGCCTTGTCAATCCCACCTAAAATTTTTGAATTCAAATAAGTGCGCAGGCGCTCTAGGAATGTGCACGCTCTATAGTTTCGTGCAAGCACCCTAAGATCAAGCACATACTACAAGAACACGTGTGCACTCCTTTTTGTCTTGCTCTCTCCCCCTCTCACACTCTCATGCACTCTC
>JZKD02S1615629.1:42779-53320 GCA_000966675.3 Picea glauca
ATTCTCTCTCTACCCCCCTCCTCCTCTCGTTATCTCTCCTCTCTTTCTCTCCTACATATACCACCACTTTCTCTCTCTCATTGTTAGTCTCACTCTCACTATATCCCCCTCCCCCTCTCTCCTTAGTCTAGGCCTCCAAATGGTTCATTGCAATGTCACTATCTCTCTGCCTCCAAACGGTCCTTTCAATTTGGTTGCATTGCAATATCATAATCTCTAAGCCTCCATACGATCATAATGTCCATTTCAGTAGGTTCCATTCCTCCAAATATCTTGTCACCAGACCTAGATCTTGACTTTGACCATGACCTAGACCACCACATAGAGCTAGATCTATATTTATACATTGACCTAGAGCTTGATGTAGACAATGACATAGACCCCCCTATCTCCATCTAAGCCTAGGCATAACTTATACTCAATCCTTAACCCCAACTTAACTCAAGCCATGAGTACACTATGCATATACCTTGTGTACAACCCTTGCACTCACATCATCCACATCTTGGGCTCTAACCATTTCTATATCCTTGAAAACACTTTCAATCCTAACCCCTTAGGCCTTAGTTGTCTCCATACCCCTATACAATTTTATTCATAAAAATGTTTGGTGGATATTAAATTCTATATTCGTTGCATTAAGAGCACGCACACGCTCTTGTGACTTGGCTAAGTTGGTCATTTATGATTAGCAAGAATGCACACACATTCCTAGAACGCGCACGTGCTTTAGTGCACACGTGTTCTAGGGACACGTGCACATTCCTGTTGGGAATTTTTTGGTGCCAAGCACACCCCACCTCATCTATCTCATGGTCGAGAAAAAATGTGACAACTTCAGACAAAAGCATCCTGCACAAACATCTTTTACTTTTTTCAGTGTTGTTGTTAGATTCATAAATAATTTGTGTTATTTCCAGACTGTTGCAGGAAAATTTGGAAGACAAATTTGTCAAGTGCAATTGGAATTGTTGTTTGTATGTAATTGTGTATTCTTGGAATTGGAAGACAAATTTGTCCAAGTGCAATTGGAATTGTTGTTTGTATCTTCTTGTGTCTTCTTAGAATTGGAAGAGAAATTTGTGGAAGTGTGATTCAAATTGTTTTTTGTATCTTCTTGTTTCTTCTTGGACTTGGAAGACAAATTTTTCCAAGTGCAATTGGAATTGTTGTTTCTATATTCTTGTGTCTTCTTGGAATTGGAAGACAAATTTTTCCAAGTGCAATTGGAATTGGCATTGGAATTGGAATTATTAGATGTGTCTTCTTTTGTAATACAAAAACAAATTTCTCCACTTGGTCGTGCCTTATTACATAATACAAAGACAAATTTGTGGTGGGTGTTTGGAAGTCGATTCTTATCTTTAAACATGGGGAACCACCATATTCAAGAAAGAAATTCCTTGATAAAAAAGAAACCGATCGAAAAGGTAGAAGAAGAAAGAGAAAAAAGGAAAGTTACGTATGTCAAAGTGTAGGATTTCACATGAGGGAAATCCAATTTCTAGCACAATAGATGCCGCTAATGTTTCTACTCCATCACCAAAAGCACAACGCAAGATTTCATTAGAGAGAAATCTGGATAATATCTCATCAAGACAATTTTTTGTGGATGAAAATATGATGGAGGATTTGCTTGGAGTTGATTATACAATGAATGAAATTAGAGAAGTAATTGGTGTACAACATTGTGGTGAAGAAGGTCTGGTGGTGAAATATCTTGTTGGAAATTCAAATGTGCACTCTCCCCCCACAGTTGATCAGTCAGTGATTGAAGGGGAAATAACTGCAACATTGTTAACTCCACAACATGGAGGTCAAGAGTCACAGAATAGGGATTCATCATCCCTACCTATATTGAGGACTATACGATGAAGAAATCCTAAACACAGTCAGGTCGGTGAAAGTGGTCTAGCATCACTTGAAGGTAAGTTACCTAACCGTATTGTTCGTTATCACTCTTATAAAATCATTCTTGAATATTTTGAACCAAAATCCGATGTTGATAAATGTCAATTATTTTTATCTTTGTTAAAATCTAGAATTTTGACTGTAGTTAGGATAATTTTAGGCATTAAAACAGTCAAAAGTGTAGAAAAAATTCATCATATAGTACAGAACCTTGTAGATTATTTTCAAAGAATTGTTAAGAAGTATCGTTCTAAAGACCGCAATGCAGCCTGACATGTCTTGTCTGAGTCAATTTTTAGCAAGATTACAAGAAAACATTGTTTGCTACAACAAAACAGTCACCTCTTGAAATGCAATGTCAAAACCCTTAGAAAGTATTCTCATAGACGAGATAGCCTTGACACAGGTGCCCTAACATATTTGTGGGCCTTCACTGGAAGGATACCTCGTTCTAACATGAAGTTAATTGGAGTGGTTAAGGGACTAGTTCAATATTTCTAGCATGATAACACAAGGCCCTCTTCCAACAAAAAAGATGTACTAAAATTGAGAAGGAGATATAGGGACCATGAACCCCATATTAAAAACTATCTTGACATTACAAAGATATAATTGTATGAGAGATTCAAAATAGTACATAGTGCACTTAACTTAGGACAAATCTCTTTCCACAAATGCAAGCCTTGGTATGTTCGAATACACACAATTCGTAACACTTGTTTTTGTATATATCACATTGAGTATGGTTATTATTATCACACACACACACACACACATATATATCGTGTTTTTCACATCACCCTTTTGCACAAATGCCCATTTATATTTCCATTGTTGTCATCTAAAGACTTTATTCACACCATCTTTTGTACAAGGCCAAAGGGTTTTACATTTAATCAAAATGAATGCTTAGATGGGACATGCCCCAAGTGCGGTGGAATGACATTACTAAGAAAGTGAATCCATGTAAGTGATGAGTATGAATTGGGGAGGAAGGAGGTTGCCTTGCAAAGCTTTAAATATGTGGCATATGATATTGATGGAGGACATGAAAGAAAAAAGATACAATTGGTTACTTCCCAAGTATGAGTTTGTGAATTAATGAAAGACTTCGTCGAAAAGACACAACATTATGTTTAGCATGTTCATGTGACTTGATGGAAGGATGAGCATTCATAATATGCAGAGCTACATTTCCTATTGGTACTGTGTTATTAATGGTTTATTTTGCTAAGAATTACACCCTTCAACCAAAAAATGAGATTCAAATCCTTTATTATCACTTAGAGCAAGTCAAGATAATGTTACATATCACATATAGGCATGGACTAGATAGTAATGAATAAAATAGAGTTATATTGAAAGAACATCACTTCTACATAAGTGATGATCAGTGCCATGACTTAGCCTATGTACAACATTGTTTTCAGTTGTTCTACAATCACCTTAAGGAGAAGAGAATATAGATGGATCAACATTGGATTTGGTTAGATGGTTGCACAGGTCATTTAAAAAATGCTCATTTATTTCAATGGTTTGTATGTTGCACAAAAAAATAAAGGTACCACACATTTGTAACTATTTTGAGTCTAGGCATGGGATGTTGGACACATCGACTACACTGAGAGGGGGGGGGGGGGGAACAGTGTATGGATATTTTTATAAAACTTCCCTTTCACAAAACTCCTTAGTTAACAATCACCATTAACTCATTACTTATTGT
This sequence comes from Picea glauca, assembly GCA_000966675.3. Taxonomy (NCBI): domain Eukaryota; kingdom Viridiplantae; phylum Streptophyta; class Pinopsida; order Pinales; family Pinaceae; genus Picea; species Picea glauca. Next base: position 46,414 of record JZKD02S1615629.1, read on the forward strand.
TGTCATTTATAACCAGTTAAATGTGAACATATATCAACAACATATATCATCAATATATCATCAATAAATCATCACCACAAGGAACACAAAGAACACAATATGTATGTACAATTTTCTTTTTATTACAGACTACAATCCTTGGGTTATCAACAACAACTGAATAGAGTACAACTCTACAAGAGCACCAGCTCTATAATGAAAGACTAAACTTACATCCTCAGCATCAGCTGAGATGAGGCAACAATCCTCAACAAATATCAATCTGTCAATAGGTACACTACCTATTAGTAGTGCAACACCCGTATGTACGTGCCCTACCAGTAGTACAGCTCGCGTATGTATGCGACCAATCTATACTACAACCTTCATATCACTTCTGAGCAATTGGGGTTTTCTTTTCATCACACACTCAAATCTTCTGTAGCTTTCATTCACATTATTTTTTGTCTCTCACTGTCCAATCTGACCCATAACCATTCACAACACATCCAAGCTCTCCAAGAACTTACTCATGCTCCTCAAACATACAATATGAATGCTACTCAATCATGTATAAGTAATCAACATACTATAAAAATCATATCAGTACTGAATCATAAGAGTGCTTCTCACTCCATCAACCAACACAAACCAAATCATAATAGACATATCAAGAATTCCTTAATAATTCACCACACAACAACCATATCAAGAATGCCTTAAGTATTCACCACACAAAAAACAAGAGTATCCATCAAGACAACAATGTAACCATACCAGAGTTTCTATGGCAGATCTGAACCCATAGAATGTAGATCTGGAACCTACTTCAATCTTCAAGAGCCTAGCACCAGCTCACACACAAGTCTTCATGACTTCATCCACTGTACACGCTATGTTCTCATTCAGCCCGCATATGTACACACCCTGGCTCACTGCAGCCTGTGTATACCTTAGAAACTAGGGTTTTTGAACTTCTGATATTTTTGCCATCATTATCTCAGACTTACCAAAACTTTGATGCATCCATGATATCCTCCAGATCTCCTCTCTCTCAGAATAGATCTTCAATACATGCTCAAGAGATTCATTCTCACAAGAGACCCTTGCCTCTTATTTATATTCTCCAAGTATCTTCCTTAGAATCATCTTCTAGGTCACATGCCCACATAGCCACTTTTTCCACATAGTCATTTATGTTCAACTTTTCCCAATTTTCCACTTGTCCATTTATACAATATCCATTTGACCATTTAACCCTCTTTCCTCATTTTAGGGTTAAACTTTTCATAACTACTTTCCATAAATAAAAATTTTGTCATTTATTTGATTATTAAAATAATCTCCCTTGACTTTGTCACTTTACTTTATTATTTAAATAATCAGTTCTCTTTATTTAAATAATATCTTCTTTGTAGGAATTTTGACTTCTTTGACCTTTTGGGGCTTCAAGCCATCATATGAGGGTCCTCCAACTTCGTAAGGCCATAACTCTCAACCGTGAGGAGTTATGTGACATTCCACATACCACCAGAGATGGCATGACAAAAAATATCCAACAAGGATAGTTTCACTGAAAAATTCGTTGATCTTCATCTCATTATTCCATAATTAAGCATGGGTTATCTAACCATACATCTAGGATAACTCAACCATAAAGTGTCTTCCCGTGAGGGATTTCACCATAAGGGGACCACTTTGGAGTTCATCCATTTGTACTCCTTATCATCCATGATACAACAATAATGAATCATATTTACATCAATTCAACAATGCATCATATACCAATGAAACCACATCGACCCATATTCATCTATGCATCATGTATCAATGCCAACTCATTGATCCATCTTCATCCATGCATTATATCAATGACAACTCATTGATCAATCATATGAATATGATTCCACTTGACATCTATCCATTCATATCAAGGACAATACATATTACATGCTATGCCAAGACATTGTTCATTTGACATCAATCATCAATCAATCAATCCTTTGGCATCAATCAATCCCTTGACATCAATCAATCAAACCTTTGGAATCAATGAGAACATGATCCAACATGGGAAAGGGGAGCATGATGGAGCAGGTGTATGCATAAAAAGAGCATTATGTAGGAAAGAAATAAAGTTCACTACTACTTCCCTCATTTGAGATGAAAAATCCATTGTTGAATGGTTCTCTTCAGTAATGGGAGAGGGAACAAGAACCTGTGAAACCAATCACACAAGAAAGGACATGTACATAATATTTTTTGGAGGTGGTTGATGTAGATCGATCATAGTGGTATGAATGCAAAACAATCCAGGGAACTCATGGATTCCATTCAGTTAGAACATCAGACAATGCAATAGTTGAAATATGGATGAGAAAAATCTCTTGCTTCTGTGGTCCATGTAGTAGTAATGAATGGGATGATTGTGAATCGATAGACTGGGTTGATAGATGGGATCGTGTATCACTCCCGATTGGTCAATGTATAACTATGGAATTATCCCAACTGGAGGAGGACCAATCAAGTATTTCAACATATTATAATCATGTCTCAAATCTCGTACTATCAGGTTCATTGAATCCTTCTATTAAAATTTGAATAACTATAATGAATGTGTTATGCTTTGTTCATTTAGTGGAATCACATTTTGGCACTGCATTTTTTGTAGGGTACATATATGCAGTGGTTTCCCCAAGATATAATGAATGGGGAACTGATTATTGGCTGGCACGATGCTTAGAGGGAAATCATACCCTCATGCGATCAATAACAGACTCCGAAGACATTGAATTTATGACAGGGTCGATGGTTATTAAAGGAGAATATCTAATATAGGATGAAAGAACACGAAAGAGAGGTGGTTATGTATTTCAATATTATAAACCAGGTCAAGTTGCAAACCACTTTACAAACTTAGTTATTGGTACAAATATCCTACTATAAACAATGCCAAGTAAGAACTCATCAAAGGTATGATACTTCTTTCCTTACTCTTAGAACGAGAAGTTAATGGAAATCGTCAGTATTATAAATGATCCCGGTGGTCTACTTGAATTACCATCTAGGTATCTAAAACGAATAATTTTGGCGTCATTTTGACTGTTGTTAAAATATTTGTAATGTTGTTAAAATATACCCTGCCTTAAAACATATGCATGCCATGCCTTTCTTTTCCAGGCCTTGCCTTGCCTTGCCTTCACTTTACATGCCATACCTTTCCTTCACTTTCCATGCCATGCCATGCCTTTACTTCACTTGTATTTCCTTTCCCATGCCATGCCATGCCATTCCATAGCATGCCATGCCTTTCCTTATCACTTGCCATTCAATTTCCTTGCCTTGCCTTCACTTTCCTTTCCTTATCACTTGCCGTGCCATGCCTTTCCTTGCCTTCACTTTCCATGCCTTGCATGTCCTTCACTTTCCTTTCCATGCATTTCCTTCACTTTCCTTGCCTTTCCTTAACTTTCCTTGCCTTTCCTTCACTTTCCTTGTCATACCTTGCCTTCACTTGCCTTGCCATGCCTTGCCTTCACTTGCCATGCCTTGCCTTCACTTTACTTTGCTTGCCTTGCCTTGCCTTTACTTGTATTTCCTTAACATTCCTTGCCTTGCCTTCACTTTCCATGCCTTGCCTTACCTTGCCTTCACTTGTCTTTCCATGCCTTTCCTTCACTTGCCATGCCTTGCCTTCACTTTCCTTTCCTTTCCTTACCTTTCATTTCCTTTCCTTTCCTTGCCTTCATTCACCTTTTCTTACCTTTCCTTTCCTTGTTGTTCCTTCACCTACCATTCCTTGTCTTGCCTTCACTTTCCTTTCCATGCCTTGCCTTCACTTTCCATGCATTTCCTTCACTTTCCTTGCCTTTCCTTGCCTTGCCATTCTTTGCCTTTCCTTTCCTTTTCTTCACTTGACATGCCTTGCCTTTCCTTCACTTGCATTTCCATTCCCTTCTTTCACTTTCCATGCCTTTCCTTCACTTGCCTTGCCTTACCTTTCCATGCCTTTCCTTTCCTTGCCTTAAATTTACTTGCCTTTCCTTGCCTTACCTTCACTTTCCATACCATGCCTTGCCTTCAATTTTCATGTCTTTCCTTCACTTGCCTTTCCTTTCCTTCACTTTCTTTCATTTCCTTTGACATGCCTTGCCTTCACTTTCCATGCCTTGCATTCACTTTCCATGCCTTTCCTTCACTTGCCTTGACTTTACTTGCCTTAACTTTCCTTTACTTTCCTTCAATTTCATTTCCATGCCTTTCCTTCACTTTCCATGAATTTCCTTCACTTGCCTTGCCTTGCCTTCCTTGCCTTGCCTTCAATTGTCTTTCCTTGCCTTGCCTTGCCTTGCCTTTCCTTCACTTTCCATGCCATTCCTTGCATTCACTTTCCATTCCTTTACTTCACTTGCCATTCCTTTCCTTTACTTTCCTTGCCTTTCCATGCCTTCACTTGCCTTTCCTTTCCTTTCCTTTCCTTGCCTTGCCTTTAGTTTCCATGCCTTTCCTTTCCTTCACTTTCCTTGACATGTCTCTCCTTCACTTGCCATGTCTTTCCTTCACTTTCCTTGCCTTATCACTTTCCATGCCATGCCTTTACTTCACTTTCCTTATCACTTTCCATGCCTTTCCTTTACTTTCCTTGCCTTGAAATGACTTGCCTAAACATATGTAATAAGCTCTGAGAAAAACCCTAGTGTCGGAGATACTCCAAAAATAGATTTTTTATGGACCTAATGATAGCAGAGGTGCCCCCCTAGTTGAAAACTGGTGCTCTGGATCCAATGCAACTAATGGTTCTCCCATCCAAGTCTCGATTTGAGTTTTATCATGAGTTGCAACTCGCCTCTTCAAGCCATTCAGAGACATGGCCAATTTGGTCCGAGGGCATAAAATCCAAACCGAGTGACATAACAGAGTTTCGTAAGCTCCCACAAATCTATTTTTACAAGGACCACACGACTACACTACCCACAAATTCCCAACACAATGTTCTTGAAAATCGACCTCCTCTTCAAAAAGTTGCACTGTGCATCATTGACCAAAACCCTAGTGCAGAGATACTCCAAGATACGGTTTTACGGTGGACAGAATGATAGCGGAGCCCCCCCCCCCCCTAGTTGAAACTTGGTTCTCTAGAGACAATTAAACTGACGGTTCACCCATCCGAGTTTCATTTTGATTTTTATCACGAGTTGCAACTCGCCTCTTCAAGCCATTCAGGGACATGTGGCCAATTTGGTTCCGGGGCATAAAATCTAAATAGAGATGGATAACGGATTTCCATAAGCTCCCAAAAGTTTATTTGGCCAAGGAATACGCAACTAAACTACCCACAAATGCCTGACACAGTTTTCTTGAAAATCAAACTCCTCTTCAAAAATTGCACTATGCCTCATTGATCAAAACCCTAGTGCTGAAGATACCCCAAGATATGGGTTTCTGGTGGAAAAAATGATAATGAAGGCCCCCCTAGTTGAAAACCAGTGCTTTGGATCCAATGCAACTGATGGTTCACCCATCTGAGTCATGGTTTGACTTTTATCGTGAGTTACAACTCGCCTCTTCAAGCCATTTAGGGACATGTGGCCAATTTGGTCTGGGGGCATAAAATCTGAACTGAGCAGCATAACAGAGTTCTGTAAGATCCCACAAGTCTATTTTTCCAAGGACCATGCGACTAGACTACCCACAAATGGTCGACAGAGTGTTCTTTAAAATCCAACTCCTCTTCAAAAATTGCACTATGCCTCATTGACCAAAACCCTAGTGACGAAGATACTCCAAAGTAAGGTTTTCTGGTGCGAAAAATGATAACAAAGCCCCCCCCCTATTTGAAACCCAGTGTGTTAGGGACATAACCTCCCTAACCCCTCATGTAGGTAAAATAATATAATTCCATGTAATAAAGACCAATATTAATAAGGCCTAGAAATAAGGAAGAATACGTCAAATGTAAGAATACCTAATAGAAGCTTTCGCTTATAGAAGGATCTTCCTCTAGATTGTTCTTTTGGATAGATATATTTATTATAAATAGAAGTAGAGGGTATGATAAATCTTGTATTGGATATTATTGTAATAGATCTTTTCTCTGCTGGAGGTTCCCCCCTTGAAGAGGCAAGTGAACATTTCTATCAGTAATCAAAGTGCTCTTGTTAAGTACCCGAATAGATATACAAATATAATCACCACAAATATTGAATACACAATAGATCCACAGAGCAAGATAGAAGAAATCACACTATATTATTACCAAACCATTGAGGTAGGGAAACACCATATAATGGATCCTATTATGGAAGGGATCCTCTCTTGTTCACTTGCCTCTTCGAGGGGGCATCCTCCTATTGAGATACCACTCCAAATACAATACTCTATTCATGTCCCATTACATACCGCTCCAAATACAATACTCTCTTCATCTCCCATTACATTGCTTGAACCCCTTTATATAGTGATACCATCAACTAAGAACATTCTAGAGGAGGAATCTTCTAGAAGTAGAACCTTCTAAGAAGTCCTCTTATATTTATTATATATAACTACCCATTTATTAGATTTAACTACCATAGTGGGCCTTATTTAATAATATAGTGGACCTAGTCCACCTTACATTGAATGGCCTCCACTATTATCACTATGGGCCCTTAGGGCCCCCCACTACCTCTCTAGCTACCTAACAATGAGAAATATTTTCTTGGATATTATTGTAATAGAGATCTGCTCTGTTGGATATTATTGTAATATTTTATTGGATAGTACCTTACATTCCATCCCCCTTATGAAAGCGTTGTCCTTAACGCTTGATGTACAACCATTTACTAGGGTCCCATGGATACGTGTGGACCATAGTGTTGAAGTAGACTAGAGAACCAGGGTCCCATTGAGAAATGATAGCCACCATGTTTAATTAGTCCAACCGCCA
>JZKD02S1615629.1:82160-110117 GCA_000966675.3 Picea glauca
TTCGTGCCTTTACACCTCATCTCCCAGATACTTTCACTCACACATTACCAGTCACCACCAACAACATCCTTTCACATGGCCATCATTCACTTACTGTACCATGTGAGTTTGTGCCAAACACCTTGCCAACTCACCATTATCTTCGTCCACATCGTCCTAACAGTTTCCCCTACAAACGTCCAACATGCACACTCTAACAGAGAAGACACAGATGGAAATCCTTGAATGCAGTGATCTAATCACGCCTCTAGTGGTTGAAACTTTGTCTCACCCCATAAATGGAAAGATAGAAAGGACCAGCTGTGGAAGAAGACTGTCAACCCAAATTTCCCATGTGAACAGATTTTCCTGCAAATCCAAACTACTTTGAGTTTGTGTCTGAAAGAAGAATGCATGCACAGTTTGACAGAGAACTCATTGATGCAAAGCTTTGATTATAGTGGCTAGGTCACACTCTTGGTGGTGGTGAATGTTTATGAGTATAAATGGTTAGTTTTGATATTTTTTTAAGGTCGTCAACTGGTTTAGCAGAGCTCCCGATTTTGTAATTTTTTTATGCCAGAACTGTTCTCTGGTTATGTATCAAATTTGAGACTTTGAGATTAATAGAAGTCAGCCTCTTTCATTTCTATAAAAACTGTGCTAAAACACTCGGGCATAGAGGATCCAGTCGAGGGTTGTTATGCTGTTTTAATGTAGGTTTGATTACAACTGTATCGTGACCATTTTTAGCCAACTCCATTGTTATCTCTTTCCCTCTTACACTGAATCGATCGGGCATGGAGGATCTAGTCGAGTTGTTGTAGCAACATCATGATGTAGGCTTGGTCATTGTGGTACTGTGACTATTTTTGGGACTATTTTCAATGTCTGAAACTTGAGCTTAAGAGTAATCTTGAGTCTGATTTTTTATTCTCCAAGCTGCTTGAAATCCTTATGCCCATAACAATCTTGTTCACCTTTCTCACTAAGTCTTCCCTCTACTCACACTTAAACTCAATTCACTGATTGAAGTTAATGTGGCCCTCACTTCCCTATGCATTTATTGTCCAGTTATGTATTGAACATCATTCATATCTTGAGTTATGCCCATTGACCTCCACTCATATAAAACCAACATCCACAAAAAAATCTAATGGGTACTGCACTTATCCTCTCGCAATTTGAGGGTGACTCTCAATGCTAACACACTGAAGTCATATAGGTACTAGTTCAATGAAAAGAAAGCAACAACTCAGGAAAGTTGCGGCCACATACTGATGTCTTCAAGTATTCTACACAATCCACCAAAGGTGAAACTATACATCATGTGAATAAAGGAGTTGAGGTCAAACACAATGAGACATCATTTGATTACCGGTCATTGAGGTATACCGTTAACAAACACGAGACAACCTACCGATAATGAAAGTAGGTATCAAGGCACTAAGTACATTCTTACAAGTGTGAATAAAGGAGTTGAGGTCAAATACTTGAAGAATCCATCGATCAAGAGACATTGATGTATTCACAACTATCGATGATGAGAGAAACTACCACTAATGACTGCAAGCCTCAAGGTACTCACAAGAATCTAGGTCTCATTTCCAGAATAGATGAGTTGAAGTCGATGGAAGGAGACTCATTGAAAGGAGAGAATTAAGTCATATCTCATCATTGAGCACGAGGTACAAAGATGGAGCTTCATGATTTCAAGGAAATCAGATGAAGAACATGTTCACGAACCAACAACCCTGTGCATCTTTCGCGTGTGCCAAGTGAAAGCAATACACAAAAAACACCCTTTGAATAGCAGCCAATGAGGAAAAATCTTGACAAAGGCGAGGAAACCACCAATAAGGCTAATGGCATCCAAGACACTGCATGAATCCCAATGTGTGAATAGATTTCTTCCCATCGAACACAAGGGAAACCACCCAGTCAACGACCAATGATGAAATGTCTACTGCTGGGTTCAAGGTTACCTACCAATGATGAAAGTAGGGCCAAGGTGCGTGATAGGAATACAATATCATGTGACTCTGAGATAAATTGAGGGTATGGTTGACATGCAAAATCAAGAGTTCTGAAGAATGCCCGACACAGGTTAATAGACTTCCTTTTAAAAATTGCATGAGATGTGTGGAAGACTCCGACAGCACAGACTCAATGATGAAACCACGATATGCAAGAGGCATCAATGAAATTATCTATAGGGACTAGAAGAGTAACCAGTCAGTAGAGAAGACTCTATAACGAGCTTATCTTCCTAAGGCCATGCTAAACCTAAAATTTTGATGACAAATGGACTCAATAACTTTGTGCTCTGTTCAAAGGCGACACGACTGCTGCCAATATAAAATAATACTCCCTTCTCGCCCATCTTTTTCTATTTTTCATAGACGAATGAATGCTATGATACAGAGGAGGAAACGAGTGTCACAAGTAATCAAAACTAGTTCCAGCATTGGAACATACCTATGCTCAAGGCAAGGAAATGCATGCAGGAGATGGAAACTCAGGGGAATGTTCCCTCTTGGGTATAGGGTGTCAAATTGTGAAGGATATAAATGAGGCTCTGCTTGGTTGAGGATTAAAAAATGCTAAGGAAAATGGTTTATAACGCAAAGCGAGAACCAACTATAGGATCAATACTACAAGCAAGGGCATGAAATGCAATCAAAATTTAACACCAAAAAATGTCCCTTTTCATGATCTTTAGTCTAGATGGTGTGAAAAAGGGATAAACTTGTACCAAATAGACATCCTTTCAAATCCAATTTACGAGTGTGAAAGAGACAGTTTCACTCGACAATCTTTTCTCTTTTTGAAGACGAGTTAGAAAATAGCTTAAGTTAAACTTGGTTGGGAGTCCTCTAGGTATAAGGCAACATGTTTATGAGTGATAAATGAGGCTCAACATAAAGTCATGTATTAGTTATAAGAGACTCCCGGTCCTATGGAAAAAATTTCTGCATGGGCACCAAATGAAGCGGAGGATCTAACTAGGGCACCCATGTTTGGTGAGTCTCTACCACTTGATAACGACATGTCTTGTAGCAGATGGAAGGTTCTGTGTCGCAAAAAATGGGTTCGTACCTAAGGCTTATGAGTGACAGTTATAGGATAATGCAAAAGTGCATGATGGAATGGATACCTATCCTATATGCTGGGTAGTGAAAATACCTGCCCGTGGTTATGAACGACCAACATAACGTGAAAATCCGCAAAATTCCCTAGTGAAAACTACATAAACCAACTCAATCCACTGCTGTATTAGTCCATTAGGTGAAAAAATGACTCAAAATTATAGAAAGTGGGTAAAAACTGTTATAAATAGTAACAAAACCAAAAATTACTATGTCATTTTGACTTTTTACCCAAATAGTGAAAATTGGACTGAATTACCTCCGATATTCAACTAGTGATTGTAGGAGCATCGGGCGACGAAATTAGAAACCGTCTGGACCAAGTAATTCCTCTTCCCCTCCTCTTCCTTTCTAGTGAATTAAATTTTTAAATTAGGTCTCAAATTTTGAGTAAATTAGGTAACAAATTGAGTAACTTGGTGCATGTGGGCTACCATTCATCGAGTTGCGTATACGTGAGGTTATACATGACTCTGTAAAATATAGGGTGCATATACTCAGCCATATATGCGACTGCAAATGCAACAACCCATGTACAAGTCCGTAATCAATGATTTCTATGGTTGCTAACTCAAAAAATGACTTTTATCTGGCAGGATGGTGCTAGAATGGAGGTAAAGGGAGCACGAGGAGGTAGATGTTGTTGTGGACAGAGATCTGGGGGCCCAAATGGCATTGAAAATATGTGGCTTATATAAATTTTGGGAACTCAAAGGGATGAGGGCCCAGGTGAGGTTTCTTGATATCTTGTGGATTACTGGGATCCTGACAGTGAAAGATTCAACCTCGATGGGAAAACATTGAGGATTGAAGTGGAGAATATATACTTTTTTACTAGGTTATTTGACGCAACGCCCCTACCTCAACAGGGTCTGCTTGACCTCCCAATATTTAGATCTTCCTATTACCCTGATCCGAAATGGCTCTTTAGTTTCCACTGGAACCTTCAATAAAAATAAACCCACAGGTCCTTCTTAGAAGTTACGCCCGTGCAAACAATCACTAGGCGTGAACCTCCACTCCACGTGACCACTCGACGTGACCACTTACTTAACCTGAAAAGGTGTTTCGAATTTCGTGATTTCTATTGTGAGTCCCCCCAACTCCTTCGATTCCCGAAACCCCGAAAATAGATAACAGGTCTTTAGCTCCTCCCTTATGCCTCCATCATATGACCTTCAGTCAAGTCATGTGGTATTACTTCCGAGCTCATCGACATTTCACGACTCGTGAGTTAGCGATGCAACTCTTCTCCTTTTCCTGACGTCCAAACTTGTGATGATGACTCATCAGATCAACGATTCTGATTCCTCCACGATCTAATGGTCCAGATCGTGCCGAGACTTTGCGTATCAAGAATTCCCAAAACATCTTCCTCCACGCTTCCGACTTTGGAAATGTCAAAAATCCAATCTCTAATCAACAAATCTCGTTGAGCCAGATCTAGCGACTGCTATCTCTCCTAATATTATGAGTGTTGAAAGACACTCATCCTTAACCTCCCCGCTGATCCACTAGATCCAATGGTCCACAAAAAATCGGTGTTTCTCCCTTAGAGAAACTCAACCACCTGTGTAGGTTCTCAAAGATTCGTGGCCAAATAACTTGGCATCCTTCCTCCTAAGCTTGGCTTCTGCAAGGTGACTTCGACTGTCGTCCTGTCCTCTTGAATTTCTAAGACTCTAGCCCTTCTAATGTTGATTCTTGCTGCAAACTCAAGGATTCCAATGGATTCTTGCGTGCACTCCTTGCAGCCTCACGATAATCACTGATTACCTGAAATCTTCAATTTTGTGCACTCCTTGCGACATAAATCCTTCAACCAATCTCTGGGTTGGAAATAGTCTAATACTTTTCTCGGCATGGCTTGTGCACGCCTTGCACGACTCTGTGTTATACTTTCACTTCTGTTGGTATGATAACAACAATATTCACTGCATTCCTTGCAAGAATTCTTAGGATGAGAAACAATTGAAACTCATACTCTCCCTCTCACAGACTTCATACATTCAACATGAAATCATACACATAAAGCATTGAAACAAGTGCATAATAGAGCATATAATCAAACTGTAATCATACCATTCAATAGATGCAAACAATATTCATAACAACACCATGAAATTGAGTCAAAATATTCTTATATTAACTCAAGTGCTTCTGTACATGGGTTCTATAGAAACAACTATCTGCTTATACAATTTCTACAGTCTATGTTCTTCTATTATCTCCTATTCTCTTTCTCTATAGCTCTACTCTTGCAAATTTTAGAATAATGATACAATACAATACATACGAGGGAGATTTCTCGAGTTTTCCCTCCTACATCTCTAAGCTATATTATCGAATTAAATCCTACATCTACTTTACATTCATTACATTAATTGTCTACAACCAACAGATGAGAACAATCACTCAAGATATGCATTACAATCCCCAAAACATTTAAGAGCACTTATGTCTCTCCAGATATTACACTAATATGCCATCCTTTTGAAATTTCAAAATATCTTCAAAATGTGTGTTGGTGTGTATCCAGTTGTCCTCCATTTTGCGCTTACTTGCGATGCTCCTACATCATACTCCTCTAGCTGGAAAATCCATGGGCTCCTATCCATGAGCTCCTGCACCGTATTTCCATGTTTCGGGATATCTGCTTCACTTTCCTAACTGGCATCTTCAATCGGGTGTCCCTTCCACTTTATCAAATATTCAAAATATATATTTCTCCAGGTCTTCTTACCAACTCTCTGATCAATGCTATTTTCCATCTGCGGCTTTTCAGCTACAGGCATATGTTTGACCCATTGAACTTCCTGTTGATTCTCTCTCCCATCTGCTTCATCTTCTCTATAAGGATACAAATCTGCTACATTGAATATGGGTGATATGCCCACATCATCTGTCAATTCTATCTCATAAGCATTTTCCTCAAATTTTCTCAGAATCTTACAGGGCCCTATCTTTTTCATCTTCATCTTATTATATGTTCCCCTTAGGAACCTTTCTTTTCTTAGATGTGCTAAGAATAGATCTCCCACTTCGAACTAAAGTTCTCTTCTGTGTTGATCTACTCTGCGCTTGTATTCCTGGTTGGAACTCTGCAACCGCTCTTTAATATTCCTATGGAGCTCTTTCATCTCTGCTGCAAAGTCTTCCGCTCCAACACTCCTGAACTCACTCTGCTCTAAGTCTCTCAACTCATATACTCCTCTTGACTGCATTCCATACATTATCTGAAATGGGCTCTGTCCTGTGCTCCTATTAGGTGAGTCATTATATACAAATTCTGCTTATAACAGAATCTGATCCCACTAACTATGGTGTTCAACTACTAAACTCCTCAAAAAGTCTCCCAAACTTCGATTTACCACCTCAGTCTGTCCATCCGCCTGAGGGTGATATGATGAGCTAAAATATAAACTCGTCCCCATCTTTTTCCATAGTGTCCTCTAGAAATGACCAACAAATTTGGAGTCTCTGTCTGAAACAATACTCTTGGGTAAACCATGAAGTTGAACAACTTCTTTGAAAAACAGGTTTGCAATGTTTGTTGCATCACTGGTTTTCTGACATGGAATAAAATGTTCCATTTTTTAGAATTTGTCAACTACCACGAATATGGTATCACAACCTCTCTATGTTCTCGGCAGTGCCAGCAAAAAATCCATGCTTACCACGTCCCACAACCTCTTTGGTACTGGCAATGGTTGATATAATCCCGTATTCTGTCTTTTCCCCTTTGCGTGTTGGAAAATTCTACATCTATTGAAAAATTTCTTGATATCTTTCCTCATCCCTGGCCAATAATATAAACTGTTCAATTGTGCAAATGTTTTATCATGGCTGAAATGTCCACCCAATCCCCCACTATGCTTTTCCTTCAAAAGGTTTTCTCTCATAGAACTCTTCGGGATACACAACTGATTTCCTTTGAATAATAATCCATCCTAGATCAATTATTCAATCCATTGGCTTCTATCTTTCAGAAAAATATTCCCACATGCTTCATAAGCATCCTTGAAATCTGAATCATCTCTGTACATGTCCTTAAGGCTATCAAAACCTAAGGTTTTCACACGAAACTCTTGCAGAATCAAACATTTTTTACTCAATGCATCAACAACCTTGTTAGCATTTCTAGAAATGTGCTTTATAACAAAAGTAAAGTTCTACATAAATTCAACCCATTTTTCATGCTTCTGGTTCAGTTTTTCCTGCTTGGTTATAAATTGTAAGGCCTGGTTATTGCTATACAAAACAAACTCTTTCGGAACCAGGTAGTGCCTCCATTTCTTCAGCGCTTGTATGACTGCATAAAACTCTTTATGATACGTGGAATAATTCTTTTTGGCATCATTCAACTTCTCACTGAGGTATGAAACTGGTCTATTGTCTTGACTTAAGATTGCTCCAATCATAAATCCACTTACATCACATCTCACTTGAAGTGTCTTACTAAAATCTGGCAAAACCAAAACTGGCTATCCAGTTATTTTCTCCTTTAAAAAATTGAAACTTTTCTCTGCTTCCTCTGTACAATGAAAATATTTATGTCTTTTCTTGACCGGGTCCATCATTGATGCACAAATTCCACTAATTTTTTTTATGAAATTCCTGTAAAAACTGGCTAATCCATGGAAGCTTCTGACTTCAAAGATATTCCTTGGCAACGACCACTATTTGATTTCTTTTACCTTCTCAGGATCCATCTTCAACTCGTTCGAAGAGATCACAAACCCCAAATAAATGAGTTTTGTCTTCATGAAAGATGACTTGTTCATATTTATCAACAAATTCGATTACTGTAACCTCCTCATCACTAGAGTTAAATGTCTCAAATGTTCTTCCTCAGTCTTACTGAAGGTCAATATATCATCAAGATACACAATAACAATCTTTCCAATGAAATATTTCAAGACTTAATTCATTAATATCATGAAAGTACTTGGTGCATTTGTCAAACCAAATGACATGACAAGCCATTCATACAACCCTTCAGTCGTCTTGAATGATTTCTTCCATTCATCACCTTCCCTCATTCTAATTTGATGATATCCGCTCTTCAAATCAATTTTTGAAAAATAATTTGCTCCACTCAAGCAATCCATCAAGTCATCTATCTTGGGTAAAGGAAATATATACATGATGGTGATTTTGTTTATAGCCCTTGAGTCTGTACACATTATCCATCCACCATCCTTCTTCAGACTCAACACTTTTGGCACAACGCATGGAGTCAAGATTTCTCTAATCAACCCTTTGTCCATCAAATCCTGGACTTGCTTCTTAACTTCTTCATTCTCCTGCGACATCAATTTGTACGCTTATTTGTTTGGTAAAATCGCTCCTGGTATAAGGTCAATGTGATGGCTTATACTTCTGATGGGTGACAACGAACAAGGTAAATCGTCCACCCCAATATCAACAAAATTCTCCAGCATTTCCTGAATCTCCTCAAGTAGATCATCTATTGAGGTACTGGTCAAGATGACTCTAGGTTTCCTCACCACAACAAACTGCATTTCTTCATCTTTCTTGACTTCATCAAGAAGTTCCTTCCCACTCATGAGAAGTATAGTATTACTTGTTTCTTATTTCACCTTCTTG
The DNA here is from genome assembly GCA_000966675.3 of Picea glauca. NCBI lineage: Eukaryota > Viridiplantae > Streptophyta > Pinopsida > Pinales > Pinaceae > Picea > Picea glauca. The sequence continues at coordinate 90,899 of JZKD02S1615629.1, forward strand.
TCTTTAATTGGCAACAACATATGCGTCCTACCATTCTTTTCCAAGGTGTATGTGTTCTTTCTTCTATCATGAATAACATTCATGTCATATTTCCATGGTCTCCCCAACAAAATATGACACACATCCATGGGAATAACATCACATAATATCTCATCTTTATATCCCCCTATCTTAAATTGAACTAAACATTGTTTAGTGACTGTTACCTGATGTCCTTTTTGCAACCACGAAACTTTGTATGGGCTTGGATGTGAAACTGTTTCCAATTCTAATTTCTCCACCATCTCTGTGGATACTAGATTATTTGTGCTTCCACTGTCAACAATCACCTTGCATACCCTATCCTTGGTCTTGCAAGAAGTTCTAACAAACCGTTCATTTGGATTGGATTCTCCATCTCTTTCTTTGGCTTCAAGAGAATTTTCCTCATCATTAAGGATCTTCCACCTTCTGCATCTTCTTCCTCAACATTTTGCCTTTTCACTTTTCAAGTGTGATCTTTTCCTCCTCCATCTCTTTTTCTATCGATACATTCAAAATATTTGTGTCCGATCTTTCCACAGATGAAACACTTTATTTCACCTCCTTTGCCTCTTCCTCTTTCTCTTGCTCGAGGAAAAGTGTTCTTGTCGGCATACTATCTCCTTGTGAGCGTTCTCCCTTTTTTGGGTGGTTATGAGGTTTATTTTCTTCATCCTTTTGATTTTGTACTTTGTCTTGGGCAATTTCTTTGCCTCTGCTCTGACTTCTACCTCTTCCCCTTTGACTTTACTTTCGGGCCAATTTTACTTCTGCCTTTGAAGAAATATGATAAACATCTTCCACATTTCTTATTGTCACCATGATCATCTCATATTGAATTTCATATCTCAATCCATTCATGTATCTGGCGACTTTATCATCATCACTCTTGCGATGACCAGCTCTGATGTTGATTCTGTAAAATTCTTCAGTATATTCCTTCACTGTCATCCCTTTCTCTCTCACATTCTTCATTCTTCGAAACAGATTAATTTGGTAATCTCTGGGTATAAACTTGGATTTCATCTTTTCTACCATCCTATCCCATCTTTTGATTATTTTTTTTCCTTTGCAACGCCTATCAACATGCAGTTCATCCCACCATAGTGTTGCACACCCTTTCAATCTAGTGATTGTGTTCTTTACTTTCTTATCTTCTTCGATAACCTCATAATTGAAGTATTTATCTAGAGATCTAAACCAATCTAGAAGCTCCTAAACATCTAAGTTTCCTTCATACATCAGAATGTCCATTTTTTCTCTGGCCCCTATTCTTGCAACAACTTTGAATAGACGTTCCTCTGCAGCATCTTCGGCTACAACTTCTTCGGCTCCATCTTCATTTTCACTTTCTGCCTCACTGATATCTCCAGTGATCAGATGTTTGTCTTTATGTTGTCTCCCATAGCATCCAATTGAGCATGAAGTTCTCTCATTTCCATTTCCATGACTGGATCGGGCATGGGTCTCTCTTGACGTCTCCTCGGTGGCATTATTTATGTATGTCCACGTAGAATTCAAATCAAAACTTTCCTTCTGTCCTCTCTCTCCTACAAAAAACAATGAATGTAAGTCCTGATACCACCTGACGCAGCACCCCTACCTCAACAGGGTCTGCTTGACATCCCAGTATTTGTATATTCCTATTACCCTAAGCCAGAATGGTTCTTTAGTTCCCACTAGAACCTTCAATAAAAATACACCCACAGGTCCTTATTAGAAGTTACGCCCACGCGAACAAGCACTAGGTGTGAACCTCCACTCCATGTGACCACCCGACGTGACCACTGACTTAACCCAAAAAGGTGTTTGACTCTATGTTCTCTTGATCTACAACTCTACTCTTACAAATTTTAGAATAATGATACAATACAATACATACGAGGGATATTTCTCGAGTTTTCCCTCCTACAACTCTAAGCTATCTTATCGAATTAAAGCCTACATCTACTTTACATTCATTACATTAATTGTCTACAATTGACAGATGAGAGAAATCTCTCAAGATTTTCATTACAATCCCCAAAACATTTAAGAGCAATTATGTCTCTCCAGATATTACATTAATATGCCATCCTTTTGAAATTCAAAATATCTTCAAAATGTGTGTTGGTGCGTATCCAGGTGTCCTCCACTTTGCACTTACTTGCGATGCTCCTGCATCATTATCGCACTGGGGTGAGGTGGTGAACCTCAAATACTGGGGAGATGGTATTGGTATGAATATAGAGGAGTATATTGACTCTCACTGTGTAGCAGGGACCCCAAAGGTCGAGATTAAACTCCCCATCCGAGCGATAAACAATCTCAACCTCAATATTGTTGTCCTCGTGTTGATCAAGACTATAGGATCGACTTTGTTTAACTAGGAATTGAGGCCACTCATGTTCTATATTGTAGAGTTCTTGAGACCCATAATATATGATTGGTGTAACTAACTAATGGCTAATATGAAGAGCCAATTGATAGAGTGAAAACAGGGTAGCAAGAGGAACTTCGAGTTTCCCTCTACCTTATGTAGATTTTTCTTCAAGTGGGTTCAAGGTTTTGGACCTAGAGTCGAGATTCTTTCGAGAGGACCTCGCGATCTAGCCATGGCACGGTGGACCGAGGTAATGAGACGACAGGAGGAAGGTAGGGTGCCCACACCCTACAATGAGTATTTCTTCTACTGGTGGAGGCGAAAGGTCATTTCTCTGGATGACTACCCCTATGCAGGGATTGACTTTAGAGGGGACCCTAACATGCCACTGCCACCAAGGACCACCTACGGGGACATAGGTATGTCAAATGTTTTTAAATATTTCATTTTTTTGTGTTTTTGTATTATGAAACAAAAATATTTTTAGATGATGTTTAAGTATTGACTAGACACTTGTGTGACGTAGACGTGGGTCTACGATGGTTGGAAGATATTCCTTGACATCATTAGAGGCACCAAGGAGATGAGGCCATGGGAGGAGAAGCTGAGAGAGTCCTTCAAATGGTCCAGGGAAACCTGTCTTGTTTGACTCATAGGAATCTGATGGTTCAGGTAAAGGATCTGTTGGAAGCCATGCAACGACAAGTGGTTGGTGTTCCTAGAGCTTGGGTGTGACTCTTTCAGGATCTCACAAACACCGTATTTTGTTACCATGACACACATCTGGTTCCACAAGAGTATATGTTGTGGATCTTGTATTATCGGTTGTATATGTGTATTGAGGGTGTTAGCCCTAATTTTGTACTATAATATCATATTTTTTGAAATATATATAAAACAGGGATCTTTGGCTTTACTTATATTACAATGTGTACATTGATGAGATGGTTTTATTTTCTTTAGTTATATGACAAATGCCAATCTAAAATGAAATTAGCGTAAGCATCAGATACATAATTAGAACTCCTAGGTATGTGATAATAAGTAATAAAATCAAACTGTCATTCTAAAAGACATATTCGTAGGAATTGTCGGAGTAAAGTAGGATCACGCACGCAGTAACTGTCATTCAACTTACATACTACTAACTAAGAATCCAGGCGAACCTCTAAAGAGAGAATACCATGTGAGATAACATCGCACAAAATTTCTATAACGACGCTATATTCGGCCACATTATTCGTGGATGGCCCTAGGCATACGCCACCTGAAGACACTAGTATACCCTTGGGTGAGTAAACCACCCAAGCACCGGAAGCCAAGTTCCATGCATGACGACTGGCTCTGTTTACGAATCCTAGGTAGACCAAAGACTCCATTGACATTTGCCAACCAAGGGAAAAATTTATAAGCAAGTTGAAGATGAAAAAGAAAGGGAATATATATATACATTAAATTACATTAGTATTCAAAGATTTATGCCCAAGCTTGGGGCTCAGGCATAATATCTTTTCAAGTAGAGACCATTCCTGGGCTTGGCCAATATATTCCCTTCATAATCTTCTAACTCATAGGCTCATTTTTCTAAGAGACGTCGCACGATATAAGGACCGTGCCACATGGGTTTAAACTTGCCTGCCCCTAGCAGTTCTTTGGATTGATCATATAAGAGGACCAAGTCACCCTCAGCATACAACCAAGGACAGATGAACTTATCTTACTGGACCTTGAAACGTATTTTTTTCACCTCGATAGTTGTAGAGGCGTCTCGACGCTACTTGTCAAGACTCTCTAGATGTACAAGGCATCTCTCGAGATTGGAAGTGTCAAGTAGGAGCATGACTGCCAACTTAAGAGAAGGGATTTCACATTCAATAGGTAAAATCGACTCCACACCATGTACTAACTGAAAAGGGGAAAAACTAGTGGTAGTATTGACCGAGGTTCGGTATGCCCAGAGTGTGTGATATAGAATAATGTGTGAGTCGGACTTAATTTGGCTGACAATGTTTTACAAAATGGTCTTGAGAGACTTGTTGATGGCCTCTACCTATCCATTTTCCTGGGGGTAATAAGGGGAAGAATGACCATGTTTAAACCCCATCTTAGATGCTATCTCTTCCATCATTTCATTCTGAAAATTATTGCCATGATCAGTGACAATATCACTCGGGATACTGAACCTGGCGATAATTCTATTGAATACGAAGAAGGCGATATTCTTCCCGCCAAATTTAACTGTAGGCATGGCCTTAACTCACTTACTAAAGTAGTCGATGGCCATGATAATGTGTTGATGCCCCCCAACCGAAGTTGGGTTGCAATCCACGAATTCCACCCCCCACTTGGTGAAGGGACCGACGGTAATGACTAGGTGAAGAGGGGCTAGATGCGAGCACATTTTCTGAGTGAACACTTGGCAAGGGTGACAATTCTTAACCACTTCAACACAATATTTAGAGATAGATGGCCAGAAATAACCATCTCACAAAATTTTCTGGGTTTTCGCAAGCTCGGATAGGTGACCACCACAAGCCCCACTATGGCAATCGTTTAGGACTGACTCAACTTCCCCGTGAGTTAAAAAAATGACACAGGATATTTTTTATTCCTCGGTGATACAAAGTGTCACCAACGATAGTGTAACTCTTATCTTGGTATCGTACACACTCTCGGTCATCTCGCGAGAGATGCTGAGGGAACTTCAAGGTTTGAATATAGAGAACAATGTCTCCATACCATGGGTCGGACGACGAGACAAGGAAAATGTGTTTTTCCGCAAATGAAACAGCATGGATAACATCCTCATCTAATTGTGGAAAGTCAGATATTAACTGTGAAAAGACTAGTGATTTCTTAGATTTCACAGAAGCGAAATCGAGATCAAATTCTTGTAAAATGACAATCCATTTATTATATTTTCCCCCTATGATATGCCTGGTAAGGATGTATTGAAATGGATTGACATCGACCACCACAGTAGTCTTGTAAAGAAATATATAATGGTGTAAACGTTGGGCTGCATGAACAGAAGCCAAAGCTATCTTTTCAATGTGAGAATAATTAAGCTGATGACCGACTAACTTTTGACTAAGATAGTAGATGACGCGCTCATGCTCATGGAGCTCATCATCCTCCTAAACCAAAACCATACCAATCATCTCCCCGGATGCGGCCATATAAAGAAAGTAATCCCTATTATAGTCAAGAGACTTCAACATGGGCGTCGATACCAAGACTTTCTTCAAAGAATCGAAGGACTCATGGGCTCGCTCATCCCAGATAAAAGGGGTGTCCTTCTTCAAAACACGCATGAAACCCTTAGTGATAATGGCATAGTTTACGATAAATTGAGGTAAAAAGTTAGCTTTCCCCTGTAAACCTTGAAGTTTTTGAATAGTGCGAGGGGGAGGAAATCAAATTATTGCCTCAACCTTTAACGGATCTACCATGATCCCGGTCTCAGAAACTAGAAATCCCAAAAGACAACTAGGCCTAACACAAAAGATGCACTTATGAGGGTTCAACCAGATTCTATAGTAACAACATCTTTCAAAAACAAGCCGAAGGTGCATAGAGTGATCCTCTCTCTTACAAGAGTGAGTAAAAAGATCATCAAGGTAAGCTTCGACTATATGCTTAAGATCATGGAATGCGAAGGTCATAACACGTTGGAAGGTTGCTCTGGCATTTTTAAGGCCGAAAAGAATTTTTTGGTATGCGAAGGTACCCCAAGGATAAATAAATGTCGTCTTGTGTTGATCCTCATGTTTAATTTGAATTTGGTTATATCCTGAAAAATCCATCCATGAAAGAAAACACTTTGCTTTCACACACTCGTTGAGAATATGATCGATTAAAGGTGTCGAGAAGTTGTCTTTAGGATAGGCTTTGTTCAGGTCACTAAATTCCATGCATACATGGATAGTTCCTTTCTTCTTATTCACAGAAAAGAGATTGGATACCCATTCAGTCAAGGGAACCGGGTAGATGAATCCAAAATTAAGTATCTTCTCCACCTCTGCCTTAGTAGTAGGGGCCTTCCAGGGATTGAAAACTCTAATACATTGTCAAACATGTTTAGCATCCAGATACATTCTAATCTCATGCTCGACAATACAAGGGTCGATTCCTGCCATCTCTTCATATGACCAAGCAAATACATCTCGAAATTCCTTGAAGAGTTCGATGTAGATCAGGATTTGTTATGGCGAACAATCTGCACCGATATGTACGTTTTTAATCTTGCCAGGGGTATGAGAGATATCGATCATGATGGTAGGAGAGATACTCGACATATTTTCTTCGACATAAATTCCATGAATATCAAGTGGAAGTACGGCGTGACCGAATATCTCACTCAAAGTAGATCAAAAGTCATCTTGTTTGATTCTTTCAAGCTCTGGGAGGAAATAAGAATGATAATTCATATCATCCTAGAGTTTTTTGGAACCATTCATGGCTTCGATGATATATTCATTCGAGGGTAAAGTATCATCGAGGAATTCATGTGAACAAGACAATGAAGTGGCCCACACGGGCCTAAGAACGGGATCCTCCTCGACCGTCGACAAGGTAACATGATTGGGATCGACTGAAGAGTTAAGAATAACTTGATATGCAATCTTCATTGCTAATAGTGGCATGGCCATTCCATCATGTGACTGAACTTCACAAGACGAATTCGAGGAAGGTAGGGTCCAAGGATCACTAAAATAAGAAGTGCGGAAAGAGATGGACCTCTCTATTGAAACGAGCCTATTGTACATGGCATAAACATGGTGAATCGATGCCATGAAGTCGAAAGTACCTATAAGGTAAGAATACATTCCAACACTGATATTCTCATTTTTTGATTGAGAATTGTCAATCAAAGGTATCAACGGTCCAACATATGCATTGGGACTAGCGTACATAAAGGATAACTGGTCGATGGTCACGATCTTCCCATCATGAGGAAAACAAAGAGTACGAAAGACAGATGACATGAAGACAGTCATAACATAGGTCCAATTGAGTCCTAGTAACAATTTATAATCAAGAGGTGCATCAACTACCTCAACCTCCACCTCTACCATCTTCCCACCTAAATGGATCGGAAAGGCAAGAAGAATACCATGAGGGCGGAAAGAATGACCTTCAAAAGAAGTCAACATGTTATATTATTTAGAAAGAGTCGAAGAACCAAGAGATTTCCAAAAGACCAGGGACATCACACATGTAGCAACACATTCATCAAAAACCACACGTTTGATGGTATACTTTGAGTATCCCATGTGGATTTGGAATGCCATATGGTAAGACAAGCGAGGCTTCACATCTGTGACGTCAAACTTGATTAATTTTGAGCCACTAGGTTCTAGAGCTCCTAACATAGATAGCAAGGCATTCCTCTATGAAGGACATGTTTGGAGTACCTCCAAAGTTGACATCGCACAAGGGGTTTGACCCAGGTCCTCAACAATAGAGTATTTTTGGGTGGATCTAGCATTTGGATTGTGGGTAGAGTGCTTGAGTACTCCTTTCGGAATACGAGGTGGTGGCTCTGGTTTTTAGGTCTGTAAAGTCATCTCCAAAGGAGGAGGAGGAGATTCTAGACCAAGTATAGCCTATGAAGAACTATAATCACGAGATCGAGTGGCTACATGAACTTTAGCATCAAGCATATTGATACACAAACGGTCACTGTCTTACAACGACGATTTTTTACTCCCACCGACTGCATTTCTGGCATTTGAGGAGCTCGAGGCCATGTGATGGTTATGTGGGAAAGGATTCATCATCACGACAGGCAGTAGAGATAATAGCCTTACATCTTCCGCAAGTTTGGGGCATAAATGAGTAACGTGATCGTCTATACAAAGCTTACAAGGAAATTTCACCTTACATCTTTCTTTCTTTCCCTCTCCAACATTATTATTCATCTTCTCATTATTACCATTGTCCTTGGGTTTATTATTATTTTTCCCACCCTTATGATTATTATGACAACATTTTTTATTATTCCCGCTTGGTTGTTGGTTACCATTTGGGTCGGTCGATGATTTCACGGAATGTACATCCATCGACTGAGTGGGATTGGAAGACACAGATGAAGTTGACCCTCCTGCAGACTGGTTTAGAGACAACTCTTTCAAATGGTTTGTCACCGAGTTTGCGGATTTTACATTGTTGGAGCCTACAATACCATTGGCATGAGTTCTAATATTTTTTCTAGGGTCATAAGTTGACCATGGCACATCTGGAAGAATGTTGTATAACATCCCAGAGTGAGCATATATAATATCTAACTGCTGGGCTTTGAAGATCACTTCTTCCTCAGTGGCAACCCTAGATATAGCAACATCCTTAGAGATAGGAGGCTGCAAAGACTTAAGGAACCATTCTAAAAGAAAGGATGAGGGTATGGAGGTCTTAATTAACCTCTTCCATATATGCCACTCCTGGATATGATCCGAGATATGAGTGGTTGTGTCTTGGCATCAAGTCGACATAAGTTCTAGGTTAACAATGTAACGAACCAAAAATTGGAAGTGGTTAAGGAATACCAACACCATCTGACTAAAGGTCCCATATGCCCCTCTAGGTAGCTCGTTATACCATTTTGTAGCAACCCCAATTATGGTGCATTGAAATAATCTTAACTTAATAGAATCGTCATTAAGGGAATTTGAGGAGAACCATAGGTGAAAGGTAGTAACTTGATCACCAGGATCCTTTCCATTCTTACCTTCGAATTTCAGAATGTCTGAAGGAAGCTTGGTGGGGACAAGGGGCCATGTAGGATCATGAAACATAAGGTCATTCATCAACTTAGACAAGTTTGGCAGATTAAGCGTGGCCAGAAAAGGGAGACGAGGTTGCGACATATGGCCCCAAGCTTCCTGGAAAGATTGTGCTTGAGGAACTGCATCCCATCCAGGGTTCTGGTAAGCACCATGGCCCTGTTTGGGATTGTAAGACCATCCTCTAGGTTGATTCATAAGAGGTTGGTTGGGAATCATTCCAGTAGGAATGTTTTGATGGGGGTTATAAAAATTTCCCCCGGTCGGATTAGATCCAGGTTGGGGGTTGCCCAAGGTGTGAAACTGACCTCCTCCAGGTGTGAATCCGGAGGATAGAGGTGGATTCATCATGTCAAATGTGTTGGTTGGAATTGACATAGAGGAGGTGAGGGTATAGGATGAAAATTGAGCAAAATCTTGTCCGCCAGGTTGGTTTCTCCACCCAAAAGCAGTAGGATTAGACCCGAGGTTAAAAGAGGGAATGCCTCCCATATTAGGAATCATTTGATGGATTTGAGAACCACCATACGAAAATGGAGTATAAGGAGGTGTAGTTCCCCCAAGTCCAATGCTAGAATTAGGGCCAACAACTGGGATGGAGTTTGAAAACTATGAAGTAAAATTTGACATACCATAGGAAAAAGGACTAGAGGCCATAGGGATGGACTGAACGTTATAACCCGGTGAGTGACCCAGAGACCCAAATGGGTTGGAGGAAAGATATTGAGCATTCATTATAGGATGAGAAGTAGTAATGATAGGGGCCTCTAGCACTACAACCATTGTGGTTGTAGGGGTCAAAGGGGTTCCATTAACTATAGTAGGTGTGGGAGTCGAAGGGCTCCCAGTGCTCTAAAGACTCGGTTCAATACTCATCCTTGTAGAATCACAAGTCTGAACAGTGGAGGTGTGTGTACCATGTCTAATAACTCTACGCATTTTAGAAGGCAAAGACTTGAAATATGGTGGTAACTATAACAAGCGACGGGACTGGTGGGATGCTGGTTTGACTCCACAATGACTTAAGACTCAATATACAAAAAATAAATCCTAGTGCCAACTAGTAATCAAATATCACACCGAAAATCAAATGGCCAATATGGACACAAACGGGGTAAAGTGGCTGAAAGGGGCCTCCCTCCCTAAAGAAGGTATGTCTCGCCCAAGAGGGGCCTCAGAATCCCTACTAAATATCGGAGGTAACAAAATTAGTTATAAGGGCCCTCGTGGGCTTAACAACTAGTCGTTCAGATCCCCCCAGAGAGTTAATACTCCATAAAGGTTATCTGATGTCTGACCCTTATCTGACCCAAGGTACCTGCAAAATAACCCATGCAAGTAACCTATGTGGCACCTAAGTCAAGAAACTAAGCAACCAATATATAACCGATGCACAGGTGAGCAGCCATAAGTCAGGTCCACTGTATGGGTAGGGTAGAAAAGATTGAAACCTTTAAAGCACCGCCTCTCACGGAGGTAAATGAACTAACAAAATCCCTAGATATGAATAGATCCCCATAAATATCTTTGATGATAAGAAGGAATCAGGGGGATATCCCTTCAACCAATCTCATGCGACCTCGTGATTAACTCCGGTGTAAACCGAGCCTCCTGATATTACCAATTATATAATGGATTTCTCCACTCCCTTTGTCAGACACATATGTTGATTTAATTGCCTTGGAGAAGTTTACTCACAAAATCTTATTCCAAGGCACTAAATCCTAAGCTAGTTTGTGCACCCTATAAAATAAAATCATGACTAATCAATTTTAAATTATAGCGTTAATTTTAATGGTTGTCTTTACTCAAAAAGGTATGGTAGTGAAACTCATGATGTTATGACTCAACAATTAAAGTAAATATGAATACAATGCAAATTCCTAACTTCAATTTTCAATGAATGATATGCTTCTTAAAACAAATGCAATTTTCAATTTCAACTCTACAATTCTGAAGTAAAAATGCAATCTTTCTTTACATGTGCTAAGCTAATGATAAGGACTCAAAAGATAAAAATGCCAAGCAATGTAAAATGCCTAATATTTTTGTATTTTCAATATAAGAAAAATGAAAATGCACAGACTGAACAACAACTTGATATATAAAAACTCTATTTTGTGTAGAAACAAAGAACTCAAGTAGGATACCAAGAATCAAGACACCCATCCCAATGTACAAGGATAATCAAAATGAAAATATGATGAGAAAGACTCCACCCAGAAATTCAACCAAAGACAGGTTTCATGTCATCCCAAAGACACTTAATAGTCACTACAGAGACCCAAGAAGACTTAGAAATCCACAAAACCTACCCAGAAACCACCAAACCCAAAAAAAAAGTAAAGAAGGATGATGTGCGTGTTTGTTTAGGGAAACAACGCGTATGTACACAGCTTGCAGAAGGACAACACACATATATACACGACTGTCAAGCAAAAATTCGCGTATATGTTTCCAAACATCGCTAGGAAATGGAGAAGGCTTAAAAACTCAGACCCAGAGTGAACAAAGTTTTTCAAGCAATGATACAAAATGAAACACAATAGGAACAAGAGCAATCTAAGGAGAAAAACACTCCAAACCCCAAGAAAGAAGATTCAATCACTAGCATGGTCGCCAATTTTGTTACGAGGAAAATCTCTCTATGGCTAGGGGAAAACCACAATAGACGAAAATGATTGCAAAAATCAATTCTCTTCTCAAGTATTCTATATAAAAAAATATGATAGCAATACAAGATAAAAGGCCTACCTCGTCTAGACGTTCGACGAATTCCACCGTTGAGAACTTGACCCAAAGAAATATACCTACAACTAGTCCTCAACAACCAAGCAAAGTAAGCATATGGTGATAATAAATGATGTTAGAACATTCAATAGCATAATCCATTAATAAACATAACACATACGCCGATGGAATAATAATTCAAATATTTGCAAGATATCAATTGGACGGGAAAAGAGCATTTCTATTAATATATGATCAACATAAGTGAAAATGTTACAGACTTCCATGTCGGTAAGGTTTGGAACCGAGAAATTAAGTTTCTTTAGCTGGGCCTCCACCACTTCAATCGTCCACCAAAGGCAAGCTCATAAAAGAGATACAATGAATCTCTCAATCAATAAAGGAAGAGCTTGGGGGCTGAACACTGTGTTCAGACTTAAAGGACAAAGGGATGCATACTCAATATGAAGTAAATAATTTCTCCAGAGTAACTTTGCTCTCAAAGTTGAATTCTTTCTCCTCTTTTCCATAACTCATAATTGGCCCATTTATAGCCTTCAAATGGAACTGAAGGGCCAAGTCAGAACGTTTCCAGTATATGGAAGGCCAAGGATCATAGATATCCTATCGTGACATGGAAACCCGACACCATTTTTCATTTTTGGGAAAAAATCTCAATGTACTTGGGCTGTAGTGGTGCAACCTATGTATACGCATGTTGTATAGTAGGAAATGTGCGTACATGTGAAAAAAATGTATCTTTTAGCTTTGGGATTTTGCAAAAAGGGATGAAAAGTCTGCATAGGGAAATGGAAAAACGCCCTCTGTGCAAGATTTCATAGGGTGAGACAAATCTTGCTATAACAACAGGCACAAATCAAGAGTAAATATGTTCACGATGTCAAATAGATTCAGAATATGAAGAGTACATAATCACCAGAGTTTTTTTGTTTTTCTTTAATTGCGAAAAGCGTGGGCATCTTGAAATAGAATGCCATGAAGGAAATGAGACAGAAAAACTAATTGAAAAGGAAGACAATTATGAAGTAGAATTGAGTAGTGCTTTAGATGAACTAAGAGAAGAAAACAAGACACTCAATAAAGAATTGATGAAACAAAAGGAAAGTGTTCACATTTTTTAAGAATCTCAACAAGTCATCGAGAACTTAAGAACTCAGCTAGAAGAATCTAGAAAGATCGAAGAAAATCTTGAATATCAAAAGTAGTATTTGGAAGCCAATATAGAAGCACAGAAGGAAGAAGCAGAAATGAGAGAGAGGATATTGACAAATCATCTTAAGGAAAGAACTAACGATCTAAACCATATTGAGGTAGAGTTTGGTCAAGGAGAGAAAGGACTTGAAGAAGAAATAATCATATTAAAAATTCATCATGAAGAAGCGAAAAGAACAGAAGAAGTAATGAAGTCTCAGATAATGAAGAAAGAAGAAGAGGTTGATAAGCTTGAAGAAGAAGTTGTCACATTGAGAAGTAAAATCATCAAGCTCAACAAGAACGTTCAAGAGACATAAATATCCGCATCAGTTATAGAGAATGAAGAGAAACAATCTAGGTTGCTAGAAAAGAAGAATGAAGAAAATAGAAAGAGTTATGCAAAAGTACTCAAAGGAAGGAATCATGGTCAACCAAAATCTAAAAAAACTATTGAAGATACATCTTCAAGAATACCATCCATGTTCAAGCCACAAATAAGCTTCAATCATGATCATGATCAGTCAAGGAAGAAATTCAGAAGGACTACACCACAAAGAAGATCATTCACTCCCAGGTATGCAAATTTCTTTTATGGTCATTGTGTTTATTGTACTAATTTTGGACATAAGGTTGTAGATTGTAGGGATTATAAAAATAAATGTTCAAGCAAGAAGTGCCTATGTGGCCCCACGTAACATTGAATGTTACAAATGTCATAACTATGGACACATAGCTAGTGGTTGTAGAATAATGATCGATACTTCCATGAAAGAGAACATTGATATCAAATATAAGAAAGTATGGATAAGAAAACACAAAGAACATGTGAACAAAGACTAGGTCCCAGAGATCACAAGATTGACAATAAAACGAGATGAAGAAAATTCTACAAAGAAAGACATGAGATACAAAAAGGTTTGGAAAATAACTGAAAGAAAAGAAGGATAGGTAAATAAGGAACAAGTTCAAGAGATTTTAATTTCAAGAATTTTAGTGAAAGATGAATCCAAAAACAGAAAGAAAGAAGTCAGAGCTCAAAGAGATGATGAATCTACCAATGAAGATGATGATGAATACACATCAGATAAGGAATTGTTCTGAGCCATCTGTGTTAGAGACTCCCAAGTAATATGAATATTAGATAGGGGGAGTCTATGCGATATCTGTGATAGACCAAAGAACCATCCTTCGAGTAGCTTGCAGAGTTTGAGTAGACAAATCCAGAGCAATCAGTTAGCAAAAGTAAAGTTTGATAAATTAATCAGTTGTAGTAGTGAAGATCTCATGATAGTATAGTGATAAATGGGTCAACATTATGGATAGTTGTGCAGTAGAGTCTTGGACAATATGGACATAGATGGATTCGTAAGAACACTTAGCAAGTTTGGACATATATATGACAGTCGACAAGAGCATTGATTCATATATTGGTTCAGAGAGTGGTTCAAAAAAGGAAGTGTAGACAACAACCTCTACATCAAGGTAACTCAAGATGGTATTTTATTAATTGAAATTTATGTTGATGATATTATTTTTGGAAGTATCGATGACATGTTAAGCCAGAAATTTGCAAAGGATATGTAGAATGAATTTGAAATTTCATTACTCAGAGAACTATACTTCTTTCTGGGTCTTCATATACGTCAAAGAAACCGAGGAATTTTTATTTCTCAAACTAAGTATATCAGAGAAATGCTAAAGAGGTTCGGAATGGAAGATTTCAAACCAATTACCACTCCTATGCAAACCAGTTGCAAATTGAGAAAATATGATGATTCAAAGTCTACAGACTAGAGGCAATACATGTTAATGATTGATAGCTTACTATATGTGACAACATCTAGACCATATGTAATGTAGGTAGTTGGACATGTGGCACGATTTCAATAAGCACCAAAGGAATCACATATCTTAGTAGTAAAGAGGATTTTCAGATATCTCAAAGGAACATAAGAGTTTGGATTATGGTATCCAAAAGGAAATGATCTATCACTTATTTCCTACACAGATGCAGATTGGGCAGGTTGCATTGATGAATGATGAAGCACCAATGGAGCAACGTTCTACTTAGGTGAGTGTTTAGTATATTGGCTAAGAAAGAAACAATCATCAATATCTTTATCTATAGCCGAAGATGAGTATATTGTAGTAGCAGGATGTTGTACTCAAGTTCTATGGATGAAACAAAATTTGACAGATATATAGGTTGAGTATGATGAGCCCATTCCAATCTATTGTGATAATAAAAGCATCATCGATATCTCAAAGAAACCATTGATGCACTCCAAGACGAAGCACATTCCAATAAAGTATCACTTTCTACGGGAACAGGCTACAGAGAAGAACACCAGAGTTGAATATGTGGGCACAAAAGAACAAGTCGCATACATATTTACAAAACCTGTTCCAAGGGAAGACTTTGAGTATCTTCGCCAGAGACTCAGAGTAATTTCTACTCCAAAATGAATGTTATTGGATTCTTATCTTATATGTCTTAAATTTACACAAGGAAGCACCATAAAGAGGACAATTCAAGTTGGGAGATCAGTTTCAGGAAGAGTTCAGTCGGGGGGAGTATCCCAAAGGAAAGTTCAGTTAGGGGAAGCAACCTCGAATGGAAAGATGCCTTTTCCATTGATGACAAAGGGAAACAAATTGATCGGATGCAAAGGTAAATGCTTGGATAAAGAGCACAGAGGAATGGTTCCACGGGGAGTGATGGTCACATGGAGAGAATGAGTAATATGAATTCAATATTGCATCAGAGTGTTTCCATCAATGCAAAAGGGGAAGATTGTTTATTAATTGGGTTGGTTTTCATTGATGTCAATCCTTGAAGAAAGTCCGGTAGCAAATTCTGGTAGCACAAAGGTTTGGGTAATGGACCCAATTTTTTTTGATGGATAATGGTACGAGTTTTGATATATTTATAGGAAATAATATTCTAGATGGATAGTACATGCCATGTCATTTCTAGTGGTATGTGGAACGTCACATAACTCCTCACGATTAGAGAGTTATGGCCATGTGAAGTTGGAGAACCCTCATGAGTCATCTAGAAGCCCCAAAAGGTCAAAGTAGTCAAAGTGATTGCAAAGAAGAAATTATTTAAATAATAAAGTGAAGTGATGAGTGTACTATAATTCAAAGTGGATACAAAATAAATTATTTAAATAATAAAGTTAATGGATAATTTACTAAGTGAACAAGTGGTTAGAAGTGGGTTAGCCCTAAAATAAGGAAAGCGGGTTAAGATGATTAGAAGGTAATTTAAATAATAAAGTGAAGTGATGAGTGTACAATAAGTCAAAATGGATATAAAATAAATTATTTAAATAATAAATTTAATGGAGAAATTACTAAGTGGACAAGTGGTTAGAAGTGGTTTAGCCCTAAAATAAGGAAAGTGGGTTAAGATCGTTAGAAGGTAACCCCTTGAGGAAGCTACATGAAAGTATAAATAAGAGGCAAGAGTCTCTCATTTTTAATCACACTTGAGGATATTGAATATATACAAGTGACTGAGGTAACCAAAGGATATCTAAGCCGAATTTCAGAGGGAAGTTGAAGTAAAGAAGGCCAAAATTCAAGGGAGGATAAATTCTTTTGATGATGCTTTCTAAGGTATGTTATTTACAGGTCATCTCACCATTTTCGCAATAAATATTTTTCTAGAATGATTCAGACCATGAAATTGGAAGGAAGTTGAGGAAACATATCCAAGTAGATGTGATAAAAATTTCATCTTGTGGGTCGTTGTATTTTTGGAGTTACACTCCGTGGAAAATAGGGTTTGTGGCTAGTCCTGAAACTAGTCTAAAACAGGTGTTTTGAGTAAAAACGTCATAACTTATTCATAACAGATCCAAATTTAGTAATACCAAATGTATTGGTTATAGTGCAGTCTTTAGTATTCTTTGTACAATTTTCATATCTATAAAACAAATATTCTGTGAGGGGCACGCTCTACAAGTTCACTCTCTAGAATAAGCCAGAATTCAATAAGGTATACCATTTTTGCTATAACTCATTTTATAAGAGGATCAAGTAGTGAAACCTGGAAGAATTGAATAAATGAAACTTAATAACATTATGTAATACTTTCATATATCTATTCATTACAGGTACATAGTTATGATTATTGCAAATTAGGGTTGTTGACTAATCCAAAATTAGTCATGTGAGACTAAAGTAAAGTTTGATGAAAATGTTAGTACCTTGTTGTTAAAGTTAAGGAAGGTTTGCAGGTATGTGATTATATAAACTAGGTCTATTACAGAGTTACAAATCTGATTTGTATGATGAAATTGATGAGGGCTTTTGGTTGAGGTACATATTCGGTACATGGTTGAGACAAGTAGTTGATGAGTTGGCACATACATGAGGTGTATAGTTGATGATGTTGGTACATATTGATGAGTCATAGTTTATGTATATTTGATGCATGGTTGATGCACTCGTTGATGGTACAGGTTGGTGCATGGTTGATGCACTTGTTTATGGTACATGTTGATTACAGGTTGTTTGCACAGGTTATTGTGACATGTTATTTGTATAGGTTTGGTGCATGGTTGATGCATTTGTTTATGGTATAGGTTGAGATACAGGTTGATGTATGGTACATGTTGTCATAGGTTATTGGTACAGGTTGTTATAGGTTGATGTATGGTACATGTTGGCATAGGTTATTGGTACAGGTTGATTACAAGTTGATTGGTACATGTTTACAACAGTATATCTCACAGTGATAGTGTGACAGTGGTTTCGTCATTCTACTTATATGTCAGGGCAGTTGGACGGGGTAAGGATAGGTGGTTTTAGCCACATTTCAGTTGTATTCATAGAACATAGTGGTTTGTAGCTGCTTTCTGGTTATATCCAGAGAATTGGGGAGTTGGAGCTTACCTAAGGTTGTAGCCTCCTTCTGGTTGTAGCCAGAGAATTGGGGAGTTGGAGCTTCCTTCAGGTTGTAGCTGGAAAACAAAGGAAATTGGTGCTTCCAATGAATGCAATTCTTAAATACATATAAGAAAAAACATTATGTGATTTTCTCCCGCTTTGGGTTTCCATGTAAAAAGACTGGTGTACTGTGTATGTGTGTGATTTCTCATTTGGTCATTGTTTATTTACTCTGCAATTATTGGATGATAATGTTACATTGGCATAACACTTGCATTATATGGTTTAAAAGGATTAAATTCCTCTATTACTGATTCACCCCCTCTCTCAGTAATCCAACAAAGAGCACGGTCTAGCCTCAATTGGTTCCTTGAGATATTGGGCCGAGTAATATTGTTGGACCCTGCATGTATATCAGAGAGTGTTGGCCCTTGACCAAGTTTTGAGGAAACATTGGTCGTGTTTGACCAATTTTGGGACTTCGACAGGCTGGTCGAAGATGGAGCGCCCAGGCAGAGCGGAGATCACAGGATCTCACTTATTTTTTGAGCTTGTGGACCCAACAAAGTGTTTTTAGGGTTTATGTAATGGTTTAAGGGATGTCGGACCATGGGTTTACCCATGATTAGGAATTTTTTTGAATGTATAAATAAGTATCTAGGTGATGTAAGAAGTTGTAAGGTAGCTAGAGAGGTAGTGGGGGGGACCAGAAGGCCCATAGTGATAATAGTGGAGGCCATTCAATGTAAGGTGGACTAGATCGACTATATTATTAAATAAGACCCACTATGGTAGTTAGAGATAATAAATGGGTAATTAGATATAATAAATGTAAGAGGAATTATTAGAAGGTTCTACTTCTAGAAGATTCCTCCTCCAGAATGTTCTTAAGTGATGGTAGCACTATATAATGGGGTTCAAGCAATGTAATGAGATATGAAGAGAAATATTGTATTGTGAGTTGAAGCTCATTAGGAGGAATCCCCCTCGAAGAGGCAAGTTAACAGGAGAGGATCCCTTCCATAATAGGATCCATTGTATGGTGTTTTCCTACCTCAAGGGTTTCTATAATAAAGTTGTGTTTTTCTATATTGTTCTCTGAATATTTGTGGTATTTTTGTATGCAGGTATTTGGTTCTTAACAAGTGGTATCAGAGCACTTTCCTTGGTAGACATTGTGGGCAAATATTTTATATTTTTGCAGTTT